>VDFB02094626.1:69618-137453 GCA_007258455.2 Sequoia sempervirens
TATGCTTGCTTTTATCTAACATGTTTGCTTCTTGTGTAGATATAGGTGAAATCCTTGTTACTATTTTATTTTATCTGATTACAACATGTGGGATAAAATGTGGCTACCACAAGGGTTGAGCCTAGTATGCTGCTTTATTGTGCTTTAGAGAAGCATAGAAATGTAATTCATTTCTTTATGGTTCACTCAAACAACCATACATCATTTATGATAGTGAGATTTCAGTCACTATCATAGGTGACATATACTTGTTCAAAGTAATAATAAAGGATGTAGAAAATGTCATGTATCAAAACAAATTAAAGAAATGCATTGATGTGATATTCCATGGAGGCACAACATGAACATATATATGTGTTTATGAGACAACATGAATCAATAAATGTAATTAGGTGCTAACATAAATGAAATGGAAACAACATATTCATTAGTGACATAAAATATAAGCATTGGATTCAACATGGTACAACTAGTGATACATGATCATATTCCCTGGTTCATTTGATATGACAGTCATGATTAAGGGTCAATCATCTTATGACAATTTTTAAGCACAACTCTTATAGAGGACATGGTGGAGCTCAGTCACTTTTTCTTATAATAGAAGTGTCAAGTAAAAGGTGAATATAAGCATATTGCACAAAGCATTTACAATGAAGAAAATGATTCAAGAAAATTTTGAGATAATGCATAGAGCTTTTCCACTAGTAAATGACAGTCCTTAATAAGTTTAGCATCACAGTGACATTCAATGCAATGAGGAGCAGTCATTAAGAATGAAATAAGGGGTTACCATGAGAGGGGCACATCAAGTTAGGAGGTTGTAACTTTGTGTCAGTCAAAAGATTCATCAAATGTAGATTTTGACAGAGTTAAGAAGCTAAAGAAGGTTGAAAGTTAGATTCACTAAACATGATAATCTCAATGACAACATAAATGAGGATTGTTAAATACAAGAGGGTGTAGAAGGCCAACTAGTAAGCAAGAAGTAATGCCAACAGAAGAAAAGTAAAGTTGAGTGCATTACAGTTCAAAGAAGCCTAGGAAATGACTGCCATCTAGAGGACATCATGAGAAAACAAGAGGATAGTAACAAGTATGCTTCTAATTGCAAAGACACAAGATTAGTAATTGAAAGGTGTTGAGGTCTATAAATGCATAGTGATAGAGCACATAAAGAGTTTCTTTTCAAAGATAAACTTCATGAATACCATATGCTCAATGGAGTGAGATGAATCATGACAGTCAAATGAATAGATTTCAGAGTTCAAGTGCAGGTGAATAAGTAGCTTGCAAGATAACACTACTGAAAAAAGTTAATATTTCATTATGATCTACAGTAGTCAATTATCATAGAGATTTGAGCATTGACGAATAATCTATTCTTAAGTATTTTAAAGCGAGAAAATAATTTCAAGAGACAAAGTTTTCCATTAGAACAATGAAGGAAAGGAAAGACTGCATTCTAGTCATTAAGGGGCATTAACAGCTAAAGGATAGTGAAATGATGGACAGTCAAAGAAGGATAGTCCTGAATTCTCCTAGGTTTCAAAGAGTTCAAAGCATAGTATCAAGAGATAGCAGTTTAGAGGACTATGAGAGTATGGTTTTCATATGCTTATGCTACAAAATAAACAATAGAGGATTTATCTTCAACATTTTGCAAAGCCTCTACTGGTATCATGAAGGTGGTAAATGAAGTTAAGAGCTAACAACGACAGTCAAGCACACCCAATGGGTATTGTCAGAAATGATGAAGCATAATAAAGGTACAACAAGCTCAGAAGTAGTAAGCAAAAAACTTTGAGATAGGGTTTCAAGAGTCAATCTTCATTTGTAGAGATAGAGTTTTTAAGCAAACCCTTTTTAAGCTAACCCCAAGAATATTTGTGTCTAAGTGAAGGTTGAAACTAAATGGGAGGTAGGACTTATAAATCCTCAAGGTATGGTTTCATATCAGAAATGAACTATATTTCCATGAAAAACAAAGGAGTCTCCATGGTGGTTATCAAAGGTATTTTTTGTGTTGCACAAAGGCCGAGCTATGTCCATGTCAAAATGAAGAGAATTTGTAGGGAAATAATGAAGGGTTTGGGTTTTAGTAACCCAACCACAACTTTTGGTACCTATATAACAACATATGGTTGTGGCCATTTAAAAGAAATGAATGAAATTTATACGGTATGCATTTTCTTCACATACATCGAAACCCATTTGTTTTTTTTTTTCTGAAGAAGAACAAATACAAAAAAGAGAGTTTAAGGGTTGTCTCAAAGGAAAAATGCAGAGGGAAATAAGAGAGTTTCGAGCTCCTATTGGAAATAAAACCATTAGAAAAAAAAGAAAACCCAAATGGTAAAGAGGGAGCCCCCGACCTGTTAGTCATACAAAAGAGATTTTCCTTTCAATTTTTCTAAAAATGAACACAAAAATAAGGAAAAAGCATGTGAATATACAAGAAAAAGAAAAGATATTTTCTTTTTTCCTTTAAGATGACAAATAAACTCTTGCAAAGAACATATAGCTGCAACCATGAAGTATGGAAAACCTTTCTTATTTGCTAATGCCAAGTGTATTATGCAAATAATGAAATGATATACATAAAGATCTTTATTTTTTGCTTAACAAAAAACATGGAAATGAAACCCTCAGAACAAAAATGAAATCTAGAAGGAGAGAGGAGGGTTTCTGATTCTATCACACATGAAGTTACATAGAGAAAGGAGAAGAGAAAGACATATTCATTGTTTTGCATTTATAGGGCTCAGGCATGAGCTTTCTTGTAAAAAATGAAAGGAAATTGAAAAATATGTCCTTACAGTTGGCTCACCCAAGCTTTATTGTGTTGATTTTTGCATAAAATGTGTTGGAGAAGCCTCTGTAGTTTCAAATTCTACAATGGAGATCACCTTTAGGAAGCTCTCTTCAAACCCTATGGTGGCGCCTCCAAGTTTCCAAAAGGCTTGAATGAAAATGAAATGAGTTTTGTTTCTTTGGGCCCAATTTTGTTTTAGGGTTTTTACCCTAAGTTTTGGCCGACATGTGCATATAGGTATTTTTGCCTATTTTTTAAAAATATTCCATCAAACTAATGCACCTGTGGGTTTTAAGATTTATGCCTTGTATTTTTCAATACCCCATGCTATGCCTTAGTGAGTTTTCTATAAACTCTTTGTGTGAATGCTTAGGAGTTTTTTGGACTTTATTTTCTTTTGCATTTGATCACATGGTCGAACCACTTGTAATTTTGCATTTGTTTGAAATGTAAAGTACTTTGTCAAGTGATGTTTATATAAGTCACTTAATCAAAGTTACTATTTTAATGAAAAAGTGGTGTGTAAATGCTTTGAATGATTCAGTTGAGTTTATGCTTTGCAAGAATATAGGGGTGGTTAAAGCAATTGGTCAAACATGTGGAGAGAATATAGGAGCTTTCACTCACTTTTTTGGAGGTTATGAGAGCATCTAGGGGATTTTTTTGCATGCCTTAATGCTTGGCATGGTCAAACTTGGATTTTTCCACACATGAGAGCTCTTTTGGAGGAGATTCAATTGCTAGATTCTTGGATTTTTGGGGGTATCTAACCCCAATTAGTTTTCAGTTCCTCTTTTGGTGGGTTTTTGGAGGGAGTTGATGGATATAGTCACTTTGTTGACTCATTGTACTTAATTCCTATTCTGCACTTTTTTGGACTAAGTGACTTTTTTCAGTCCTTAGAATGTTTTTGGCATACTTTTGTAACTCATGTTTTGGATATGAAATACAGTGAAGGCCTTGGAGATCAATGATTTGAAGTTTTTACTACTTTTCTTTGCATTATTGCATGCAGTTAACTGATTGATCAATTTATTTGCGAGGTAATGTCAATTTCCTTATAACTTTGTCTTAGATCTTTGTACCTTTATGAAAAAAAGTATGCTAATGCAAGTTGCAAATTGTGTCAAAAAGTGTAAATGGATTTTAGCTATGAAGTTATCTTCCTCCTAGGAGTCTGAGCACGAGGACCTTTTTGTGAAGCACTTATGCAAAAGAATGTAGTAATGAGTTGTGCAAGTTTAATTTTTGTTATTGTATTGAAGTGTTTGCAGTTTGAGCTTTATGTCCTATTTTAGCTGGTGTATCACCTTTTAGTTTCATTATCAATTTTTTGGTTTATGTTTTCTCTATCCCTTTTCCTTGAAAGAACAATAGAATAGCTTAGGTAGGTGATAACCATTTAGGAAGCCAACCTTCTCCAGAGGTTGACCTTTGTTTTTAAAGCCCACACTTTGAGAGGTCTTCCAATGTTTCACTGAGTGGTTGAACATGGTTCGACAAAGGGTGCACATTCAGGTGATAACAACTTTAGCACACCTAGTGGGACTATTCAAATCATAATAGTTTATCGATATATGTTAATTTCTGGTTTTGATATGCAACCAACATTTTTCTAGCCTTTAAGAGGTTAAGTCTACATATTTGGCGACTTTGAGTGTGGATAAAATAGGAAATCCAGTGCTGTGTTACTTTTATGAAAAGGATACAAACTAAAAGCTCAAGTCCTTTTGAATACCTACAGCTATCCCCGCCCAAAAGACAAGGTAGAGCAACAAAACAAACTCCTATTTTGTCAAAGAGAGTTTAGTCAACACCACCTAGCTTTAAACTAGCAGTAACTTGCTAGTGTTTCAATACCTTTAGTTTCTATGTTTGCTAATCTAGTTTAGACTAGACCAATGGCAAGCAACCGACCCTTTATGACTTTTAATGGGGGAAACCCATTGAACTTAGCACAAATAATGATATTTTGGTGGAAACTCTTAAAGATATTCCTTTTTTCACTAGAGAGGACCAAACTACACCTGTTGAACACATAAAAGTTGTAGCCAACCTATGTTCAATGCATCACATAACACATGAAGATGTAACCATTAGATTTATAGCAACATATTTTAAGGGGAAAGCCCTTTAGTGGTTTAGGAGCTTAGCCATAAATTCAATTTCTACATGAGATGAACTTGGAGAAGCATTGTGTAAACAATTCGAGGATAAGTTTGATAATTTTTCATTGTTGGAGTAGCTCACAAACATCAATAGGGCCCCTCAGGAACATATAACATGCTTCAATTTCTGCTTCTAGAGGTCTTGGGACCAAATTCCATAGAACATTAGGCCTTTAGCTAAGCATTCTTTCCTTTATTTTTTGAGGTCTCTAAATAGTGAAATTGTTGTTATGCTATAGTCCATGGGTGGGAATACTTTTCCATAAGCTCATGACATAGCTGTTAGAGAAGAAAATAGCCTCATACAAGCTAGAAGATTAGCTCCTAGACCTCCCATGCCCATATTTCCTGACATACAGCCTCCCATGACTTTTCCAACACCTTAAATAGCCCCTTTATCAGTTGTTGTTAGTCAAGAAGTTGTTGTTCCAAGTCTATCTCAGGAGTTTCACGAGAGTAAAAAACAACCAGGAAAAGATTAAAAATTTACTTCAGACTTTTGGTAATGAGCTGGTTAGCATTAAGAAACAACAATTTTAGGGTTTTAAGCCCCATCAACCTCAAAACCAAGGTCAAAATCAACCATACCAAGCTAACAAACAACCATATCAAGGAAACTATCAGGGTACAAAGCAAAATTTCAACCATAGGCCTTTTTAACCATATAATCTAGCTCCAATTAGTTCAACCAAGGATCTTGTTCCTGTTTAGAACAACCTTGCAACTGAGTATGAGTGGTGTTTTTTGTGCAATCAACCCTAGAATCATGCTACATGTTCAAATGGGGTAATCAATCAAGCATTGATGGTGCAGAATGTCTCAAATGATTAAAGCATGCCTAATGAGGAGTCTCCACAATAGAAAAATCCCCCTCCAAGTGATGCAACTCTCTTGAATTAGCAAGGAGAAGATTTTTGTGGAGTAAATAAGGATGATTCTCTAGTTGTGGCTAATAAAAGAGCCAAAAAGAGGGATTTTGATATTAAACAATTAGCAGATAAAGGAAAGGAAGCTGCTAGACCATCCAAATCTCAAGTACCACACATACTATAAAGGAGTACACAAGGTGCTATCAAGGAGAAGCCCCACTTACAAGAAGACCCTGTTGTTGCAAGGACTCTTCAAAGGTAAACATTGTTGCACCTTATAATATTATTGAGAATATGAAGAAAATGAATGTACCAATGTCTATGTGGGATTCTTTATCCATCCCAGGCCAAAAAGACCTGTTACAATCTACTTTGACTGATTCAAATATTTCAAGTGATGCACCAGTAGGTCAAACTAAGACTTTTTTCACAAATGTATCTTAAGACAACAATAAAAAATTAGGTAAAGATGTCAATCCCCCTCCATTTTATGTGTCTTTGATAGTAGGGGACAAGTTGGTCCATAATTGCATGATGGATAGTGGGGCATGTAGTTCTATCATGCCCAAACAGATTGTTGATAAGTTGGAACTAAATTACTAGCCCTAGAGAAAGGAGTGGTCCAATTAGATGGGTCATCTATTAACACCGTAGGTGTCATTAAAGACTTAGGCCTTACACTTCATGCTTGTCCAAAATTTTCCATTCCCCAAGACATATTTTTCATTGACTTGCCACCTTATTTCACATTATGCTTGTCAAGAGATTTTATTGCCAAGATAGGAGGTTATTTGTCCTTAGATTGGTCCCACATGCTATTTAGGACTAGATATGGGACAAAAGTAACTATAAAATATGAGTCAATTTCCAAAGATCACATTGAACCTTATATACCAAGCACTGTCAATGCCAACTATGCTATTTTGATGATAAAGAGCTTGCTACTGTTCAAGAATTGCAAGCTGAAAGTGTACTAGACATACTTTTAAATGAGTTGGCATAAGAAAATATTGAGTATAATCCAAATGATAATATTAAAGAAGTTGTTCTGGGGGCATATGTGTTACATGAACCTAAAATAGTTATGCCAAACCCTGAGAAGAGGGTAGAACAACAACTAGGACATCATGATGGGGTGTGGAAGATGTTCTTTGATGGCTCTAGAAGCAGGAATGGAGCAGGTGGGGGTGCAATGCTTGTTTCCCCACAAGGTGACAAGTATTATTCTACTTTCAGATTTAATTTTTCTTTTTCTAACAATAATGCCAAATATGAAGGTCTGATTCAGGGCTTGGAATGGGCAAGGAAAAGAAAGATAAGATGGCTTCAGGTATTTAGAGATAGTGAGTTGATAGTCAATCAGGTATGAGGCTTGAATGTGACAAAAAATGATGTGCTTAAGTCTTACAAGCATAGGGTGTGGGATATGATAGAGGAATTCATTGCTTTTAATCTGATTTCTATTCCTAGGAATTAGAACAAGCACACATATAGGTTAGCTACAATAGGTGATCAGTTTGATATACCTAATGATATTAAAAAAGGAAAAGTGCAACAATATGTTAAGGTTGTTGTAAGGCCTTCTATTCCTAATAATAACATCCATTGGCAAGTATTCCAGAGTGATGAGCAGGTGTTGAGCTTTCTGCTCGAAGAAGATGAGTTTTTAGTGGAAAACCAGGAGAAACTTAAGCAACAATATGATGATCAAATCATTCAATTGAGAACTAACAAGTTGCCCAAGAGTCTGGTTACTTTAGAATCCATCTTCAACATTGATGATCAACTTAAAAAGAGAAAAAATATCATGTAGGTCAAGGATGAACATTATGAAGAGCTTAGATATTTAAATGTAAGCTCCTTAAAATTGGAAAAAAATGTTCACAAATAGATAGGCAAGCTTTTTTTGCTATTTTTCAAGAATTTCAAGATGTATTTGCATGGGAATACTCAGAATTAAAGGGATTTGATCCCTAGATTGCTCAACATACCATAGAATTAGAGCCAAATTCAAAGCCTATTAGGTAGAAATAGAGGCTTTTAAATCCAAAAATTCAGCACCTTATGATAAGGGAATTGACCAAGCTGATTAACGGAGACATTATTTTCCCAATCAAGCATACCTCATGGGTCTCTAACCTTGTACCGGTTAGAAAGAAAAATAGAGGAATTAGGCTCTATGTAGACTTTAGAGACCTTAATAGAGCCTCATTGAAAGATCATTATCTGCTGCCCTCTATGGAGAAAATCCTTCAAGTAGTTGCTAGTTTAGAGAGATTTTCCTTACTTTATGGTTATTCTGGTTATAACCAGGTTTTAGTAAAGGAAGAAAACTAATATAAGACCACTTTCACCACAAAGCGGCGCACTATGGCCTATAAAAGAATTCCATTTGGTTTGTCTAATGATGGTGCCACCTTTCAGAGGGCCATGGACATGGCATTTCAGGGGTTGATTCATAAATTAGTGCTTATATATCTTGATGGAATAACAATTTTTTCTAAAAATGCAGATGAGCATTTTTCCCATATAAGACAAGTGTTTGAGAGGTGTAGGGAGTTTGGTATATCCCTCAACCCCCAAAAGTGCATTTTTGTTTTTCACAAAGGCAAGCTTTTAGGACACATATTGTCATAATAGGGGATCACCATTGATCTAGAGAGAGTAAGTGCTATTTTAGCTTGCCTTTACATAATCATAAAAAGGGGCTGCAAAGCTTTCTTGGCAGAATTAATTTTTTAAGAAGGTTTATTCAAGATATTGCAAATATTTTGAAACTGTTTGTAACATCATGAAAATAGTGAAAGATTAAAAGAAAACATAAAGCCTATAAACTCTAATGCAATCTAAAGTCAAACAACAAAGAACAAAGGAAATAGCTAAAACATAAAACAATCTCACCAAAGATCGATGCAAATCCATGGATAACCTTTGTTGTCCTTCTCCATTTTGCTATGATGGCATTCTTGCCCTCAAATTTTTAGTAAGTGTGTAATTAAAGCCTTGATAGATGCGATTATAGCAAAATATCAAAGATTAATCAAGTGCTCCAAAAGTCATACAATTTCGGGAGGAGTAAAATGATGAAAGAAAAATCAATTTATAGAAAATTGATCATTTGAATGATAGGCCAAGATTAAAAGATAAACGAACGATCCAAATTAAAGGATTTGACATGCATTATGATAACTGTTCGTACTCACATGAGTGATAAAACCTAAGAATCTAGAGATAAATATTAAATAATGATTTAATCTCAGGTTGATAGTCTTCAAAAGTAGAATTATAATATTTACATGACAAAGATAAAGATAGAATAATGGACATAATCTGTTCGAATGCACACATGAAATTAATTAATTAATTAATTAAAGATATTTAATTAATATGTATGTACATGCATATGAGTTAGAACAAGATAACTGACTGGTTACGACAAAGAGTTTATTCACAAAAGACACCCTATTAAATCAAGAGATAACTAATTGATTCAAATAGATCTTGAGTCAAGTGAAAATGAATACAAGGTTGGAGGAAATGCCACCCAAACCCTAGGTATAAATATAAATGGGGTGAAAATTCAATTCATTTTCACCCACCAAGTTTAGAAATTTAAGATTTTTTCTTTGGATTTATAGCGACTATGTCTCCAGTTCCACACTTGCATCATCATGCTTCTCACATCCGGACCTTCAGATGACCTGCAGACATAGGCCCCTTGGTATGTAGTCAGAAACTGCATTTTGAAATTTTGATTTGCATGCTTTTCTAGGCATTTATTTCAATGTTTTGTCTCATGTAAATTTTTAATAAAACTGCATATGCATACACAATTGACACATTTGCATTCGAAATGTCGCATATGTAAATTCACGTTATAGGATAGTTTCAGTGTTTTGATATATAAACACATTTGTTTTTTATATCATCGCATATGTCTATGTGCATTGCATTTGTTATTAACTGTAGCACATATAGAAATTTGCAATGCATTTGATTTTGAGATGCATTTGCAAATTGAAATGATGCATATGCATTGTGGTCTTTCTATTATTTGTGCATGATTGCATCGTTAAACATCTGCATTATGAAACACATTTGCATTTTAGGATGATGCACGTGACATTTTGAGATGCATTCGCAAGTTGAAATGACACATGATATTTTGCAATGCATTTGATAATGAAATGATGCATTTTAATGGCAGGTTGTTTTAGATCTGATATATACCAGGGAGTTGAGACCATTGAATTTCAACTTTTGTGATCGGCTATGGAGTGGGGATAAATGGTTTCTATGGTACTTGGGTGTATATCATGTGACATTCATGCCCACTATTTGGGAAAATCGGGGGCTATTGACTACGTTGTGCGAGTGGTGGCATTCAGAGACATCGTCATTTCATCTACCTACTGGTGAGGCCATGGTGACATTAGAGGATGTGTATAGGATATTGAGGCTACCAATTAGAGGAGCCCAGGTCATGTACGATACTTAGAGGGGATTCACAGAGATGTGCAGATATTATCCCCACTAGGACATTAGACAACTAGGGATAGAACATTATGATATTAGATGGCATGTGTTAGCACAAAGATGCAGTAGGTTAGATTGTTTATTGTGTACATTGATTAGAGGTATAGTTCTTCTTAACTGTCAAGGTCACAAATTCCCTGTAGGATGGAGGGAGATTCTTATAGGTATGTTAGAGAGGTAGGTGGTGTATGCCTGGGGCCCTTGTTTGTTGGCCATGTTATACTTTCATTTACATGATATAGCCTACAGAGAGGAACAATCTATGAGCTATGGTACCACGCTCCTAATGGTATGGGCATGGGAACACATAGCCATTTTAGATCTACCTGTTACAATAGAGGTGCAACAAGGATCACCATATACCTTCTGATATGCGGGGGAAAAAAACCAGACTCATGTTGATGGTACTGGTTACTATAAACATGCCATTGACATGATGGTTCAGTTTATTTGGAGGCCCTACATATATTTCCCATAGTGTCCTGATGAGGACAGGAATTTGACATTCTTTTGGTAGACAAAATTTCTGATTGGATGGACAATCTCACACATGCACATCATTGAGAGACACTTGCCATATTGAGTATTGAGATAGTTTGGAGAGGTACAGGATGAGCCTTGAGGGTGAGTAGAGTATGCTAGATCTTCTAGAGAGGTGAAATTATGGGGGGTACAGATTCCGGTGGTGACAATAGAGGCATATACTAATTCCTTACAACTAGTACAGTGGTGTTGGAGAGGCGATTAGCAAATCTAGGCATGACAGATACATATGATACCTAGTTAGCCAGTCATAGGCGAGTTCCATTGATAGATCCAAACCAAGATGGTCCTATGGAGAGGAGTGGGATAGGACCACGAGGTAGATGTGGTAGAGGAAAATGTCATGGTGGGAGAGGTGGTAGAGGTGATGGTGGAGATGGAGGAGGAGGAGGTCAGAGAGGTGGTGGGAGGGGGAGATGTGGTCGTAGAGGACGAGGTCCAAATTTTTCTTCCAACCATGAGGAGGAGAGGGAGGGAGAGGATGTTCCCATGCTTGGGGTTGGCAGAGGTGTGGAGGAGGTTGATGTTGAGGTTGGTGGAGAGGAGCATGTAGGAGGAAGGATATTCCAGAGGAGCATGTAGAGGAGAAGGTGGTGAGGGAGGAGGCATAGGTAGATGCTCTTGGTCTGCTTATCCCTATACATATTGCTTATCCATGTACATATTACCTATCAAAGTATAGTTTCCATGTTGTGCTTGTGCTAATGGTGAATATAAACTCATCAAGAAAATCTACAACTAAAGGGTGATTTTCTTGCATCGGGGAATCAACTAATTGATCAATAATGACTTGTCCCTTGATAGATTTTCTGTCTATGTACAAGATTTCATACTCACTAAGTATCATTACCCATTTGGCCAGTCACCCTATTAATGCTGCTTTGCTTAGAAGATATTTCAGAGGATCTATCTTTGCAACCAACATTGTTTGGTGGTTTAGCATATAGTGCCTTAGTTTTTGAGTAGAAAATACTATCGCAAGACAAGCACGTTCAATGGTACTGTAGTTAAGCTCATAACCTACCAAGGTACGATTGATATAGTATACTACTTGTTCATGACCTTCATCATGATTTTGTGCAAGCAATGCTCCTAGTGATGAATGGATTGCTCCCCTCCATGGCTCAACACTTCATTCAGGGCAGCCAAGCTATAGTACCCATGAAACTCCCATGGCATACTTCTCATCTCTACAATGAACCGTAAAAATGTGAGATGACTTCACAGGTCTGACCTACTACACTAGTAAATAGAGGGTTTTTGGAATACTAAAAACAAGGGTGTTTAATTTGGGCATTCCATTTGCGGGGTATCATCCATGCGGTGAGAGACCATTGTTGTCTTTCTCATCAAAACAATACTCGTGATTCTTGAGTTTTCCTGAAGAACCCACTTTTATATACTGACTAGAAGTCACTTGAGTTTAGTGTGTGACCAATTTGAGTCATCTTGGGGTGAGTACTTTTTCCCACCAAGACATGCCCAATTTCTAGAGTTGGTCATAGGTTCTCTTGCACCCAGGATCACACGAATGCACAGGGGGAGAGGACACTTCTATATACTGAATCGTGGGAGTAATAACAGAGTGTGATTTTACACCAAACACAATAGAAAATAGTAAATTTTAAACCCAAATGACAATGTTCTAATCTACCAGATAGTTTGTTTCAAAAATAAAGTCTTCGACACACGTTCTGCAAAAAAATCATTAGTAGTTTTTAGATTGATCTTCATCGGTTGTCCTGCAGAAAGGGTTTCAAAAACTTGCCTTCTATGATATGTCCTGAAAACACTATGTTAACTATGCAGAAGATTTTTGGATGATATAAAAATTACACACAGTTTTTTCCAAAAATCTTCTGCATAATAACATCATGGACTGTGGAAACAAAATGTTATTAACTATGTTAACTCCCAAAAACACACTCTACAAACCAAAAATTAGCTAAAATAAAAAAAAATAATGAAAAATCGTAAATTGGAAATTGAACCCACCAGTTAGATGCATTGTTTAGAGTAGCAGATGTGTTGTGGATTTTCACCAGTCAATTGCATTGTGAAAGGCCAAGGATGCATTGAAGTTTGTCAGATGCATCACTATATTCATCAGATGAGGTTTGTAATATCAATTGCGTCCTTTGGTCTGTTAGATGTGTCAAGTCGTATCATACTTGCAAAACTAAAAAATGTCTACAAATTTGCGAAGAAAGTGTCTTCACGTCAAGTTCACCAATGTAACATCATGAAAACAATGAAAGATTAAAAGAAAACACAAAGCCTATAAACTCTAATGCAATCTAAAGTAAAACAAAAAAGAACAAAGGAAATAGCTAAAACATAAAACAATCTCACCAAAGATCGATGTAACTCCATGGATAACCTCAGTTGTCCTTCTCCATTTTGCCATGATGGTATTATTTCCCTTAGATTTTTAGTAAGTGTGCAAGTATAGCCTTGATAGATGTGATTATAGCAAAATATCAAAGATTAAACAAGTGCTCCAAAAGTCATACAATTTTGGGAGGAGTAAAATGATGAAAGAAAAATCAATTTATAGAAAATTGATCATTTGAATGATAGGCCAAGATTAAAAGATAAACGAATGATCCATATTAAAGGATTTGACATGCATTATGATAACTATTAGTACTAACATGAGTGATAAAACCTTAGAATAGAGATAAAGATTAAATAATGATTTAATCTCAGGTTGATAGTATTCAAAAGTAGAAGAATAATGTTTACATGACAAAGATAAAGATAGAATAATGGACACAATCTGTTCGAATGCACACGTGAAATTAATTAATTAAATAAAGATATTTAATTAATATGTATGTACATGCATATGAGTTAGAACTAGATAATTGATTGGTTATGACAAAGAGTTTATTCATGGAAGACACTTAGACATTAAATCAAGAGATAACTGATTGATTCAAATAGATCTCAAGTCAAGTGAAAATGAATACAAGGTTGGAGGAAATGCCACCCAAATCCCTAGGTATAAAAAGAAATGGGATGAAAATCCAATTCATTTTCACCCACCAAGTTTAGAAATTTAATATTTTTTCTCTAGACTTCTAGAGACTATGTCTTTAATTCCACACTTGCATCATCACGCTTCTCACATCCAGACCTTCAGATCACTTGCAGACACGGGCCCCCCAATATGTAGTCAGAAACCACATTTTGAAATTTTGATTTGAACACTTTTCTAGGCATTTATTTCAATGTTTTTTCTCATGTCACTTTTTTATAAAACTGCATATGCATATGCAATAGATGCATTTGCATTCAAAATGTCACATATGTCTATGTGCATCGCATTTGTTATTAACTGTAGCACATATATAAATTTTCATCACATTTGATTTTGAGATGCATTTGTAAATTGAAATGATGCATATGCATTGTGGTCTTTCTATTATTTGTGCATGATTTCATCATTACACATCTGCATTATGAAACCCATTTGCATTTTAGGATGATGCATGTGACATTTTGAGATGCATTTGCAAATTGAAATGACACATATGATAATTTGTAGTACATTTGATAATGAAATGACACATTTGATTGGTAGGTTGTTTTAGATTCAATATATACTAGGGAGTTGAAACCATTGACTTTTGGCTTCTGTGATCGGCTGTAGAGTGGGGAGAAATGGTTTCTGTGGTACTTGGGTCTACATCATGTGACATTCATGCCCATTATTTGGGAAAACTGGGGACTGTTGACTATGTTGTGCGAGCGGTGGCATTTGGAGACATTGTCATTTCATCTGCCTACTGGTGAGGCAACGGTGACATTAGAGGATGTGTATAGGATATTGAGGCTACCAATTAGAGGAGCTCGGGTCATGTACAATACTTAGAGGGGATTCACGAAGATGTGTAGATATTATCCCTACCAGGACATTAGACAGCCAAGGATAGACCATTATGACATTAGATGGCATGTGTTAGCATAGAGATACAATAGGTTAGATTGTTTATTGTGTACATTGATTGGAGGTATAGTTCTTCCTAATCACTAAGGTCACATATTCCCTATAGGATGGGGGGAGATGCTTGTAGGTATGTTAGAAAGGTGGGTGGTGTATGCCTGGGGCCCTTGTTTTTTGGCCATGTTATACTTTCATTTACATGATATAGCCTATAGAGATGCACAATCTATGAGCCATGGTACAACGCTCTTGATGGTATGGGCGTGGGAACACATAGCCATTTTCTGTTTGACTATTACAGTAGAGGTGCAACAAGGATCACCATATACCTTTCGATATGCAAGGGAAAACACCCAGAATCATGTTGGTGATACTAGTTACTATAGACATACCATCGACACAATGGTTTAGATTATTTGGAGGCCCTACATGTATTGCCCATAGTGGCTTGATGAGGACAGGAATTCAACATTCTTCTGACATACACAATTTTTGATTGGATGGACATCTCACACATGCACATCATTGAGAGGCACTTGCTAGATCGAGTATTGAGATAGTTTGGAGAGGTTCAGGATGAGCCCTGAGGTCGAGCAGAGTATGCTAGATCTTCTAGAGAGGTGACATTGTGGGGGATAGAGATTCTAGTGGAAAAAATAGAGGTAGATATTGATGCCTTACAACCAATACAGTGGTGTTGGAGAGGCAAATTAGTGGATCCAGGCATGACAGATACATATGATACCAGGTCAACCAGTCATAGGCTAGTTCCATTGAAATATCTAGACCAAGATGCTCCTATGGAGAGGCATGGGATAGGACCATGAGGTAGACGTGGCAGAGGAAAAGGTCATGGTGGGAGAGGTGGTAGAGGTGATGGTGGAGATGGAGGAGGAGTGGGTCAGAGAGTTGGTGGGAGGGGGAGACGTGGTCGTAGAGGATGAGGTCCACATTTTTCACCCATCTATGAGGAGGAGAGGGAGGGAGAGGATGTTCCCATGCTCAAGTTTGGCAGAGGTGTGGAGGAGGTTGATGTTGAGGTTGGTGGCAAGAAGGATGTAGGAGGAAGGATATTTCAGAGGAGCATACAAAGGAGGAGGTGGTGAGGGAGGAGGTAGAGGTAGATGCCCTTGGTTTGCTTGTTGGATACCAAGATGACAATGAGGAGGAGAAGGATATGGATGGCCAGGACTGGGATTTCTATGACATGATTATGGAGGAGCTAGAGGATGATGGGATGGAGGGGCCATGACAGGATGACATAGGTCCTATTGAGTAGGAGGTAGCAGATTTACGGGCCCAACTAGTGTCTCTAGAGGAGCAGATGAGGGAATTGATGGTAGAGCATGATTTAGTTGTGATGGAGAGAGATAGAGCATATCTGGATAGAAATCAGGCCATAGCTCAGAGATAGGAGACTGAGAAGAGGTTCACATAGATTATAGTTCTTTGCAGTGGGTCATTGACAACTTTTGTATGTGAGTTGGTTAGAGCTAGTGACAAGGAGAGTTATTACATGAACCTATATGAGGCAGAGGTTCCTCCTAAGAGACGGGCTCCTAGCTATTCATAGGCACAAAGCAGTAGGTCCCGGAGTAGGACTCAGAGTAGGACAGTGAGTACAGAGGGGGTCGAGGGACCTCATATATTTGGACCATATGATAGGCCTCATTCTGCACAAATATCATTAGCCTCTCATCATCATTCACCTTCACATTCTACTTATGGTAGCATTGGGAGTTCCAGATAGGGACACGTATTGATATTTATTGAGACATTGTATTCTGATCATAGAGCCTGCAAGCTTCATATTTATTGATACATTATGAAATTGTGATGTGACACTTTTTGAGTGATATATATATATATATATATGATTTTGGTAGTGATTCTCATGATATGCAATTCTATGTATGATTATGTAGTCTTTTATTTATGCATGTTATGTCTATATGATATGCCTATGTTATGGATGATCATATCTACCTTATGATGTGTTTATGCAACTTATGATGTAGTGTTGATTCTATATGATGATGTATGGATTGATTTCTTATGGTATCAATGGATGTTATGTATGCAGTCCATCCCCTATGTGCTGGTCTATAATGTTCTTTTCAAAAAAGACCTTAATGGTGTGCTATTAAGGTGTATTGATCATGATCAAGTGGATAAAGTGCTTCATGAGTTCCATGATGGAATTGCTGGGGTCATTTTGCGCTAAGAACTACTGCATGGAAGATAATGAGAGCTGGCCACTATTGGCCAAGCTTGTTTAAGGATGCCCATGCTTGGACAAGAAAATGTGTGAAATGTGCCATTTTTTAGGAAAAGAGAGGCTAATAGCTTTACTCTTGCATCTAATTCAAGTGGAATAACCCTTCATGAGATGGGGCATTGATTTTATAGGACCGATTAATCCACCTTCAAGTGGAGGTCATAGGTGGGTACTACTCCAACTGATTACTTTACAAGATGGATTGAGGCTATGGCTTTCAAAGAATACAATGAAATGATTGTTTTAAACTTTTATGATGATTTAGTAACCAGGTTTGGAGTACCTAAATCAATCATTTTAGATAATGCTTTAGCATTTGTTGGATTCAGAGTAAGTGATTGGGCTCTTAAGAATGGCATTCATTTGAATACATCATCAAATTATTACCCATAGGGTAATGGTTTGGTAGAATCAACAAAAAAGAACTTGATATGGATTATTAAAAGAATCATAGAGGATAATCAGAGAAATTCACACACCAAGTTCAAATCTTCCTTATGGGAAGATAAAATAACTCCAAAAAGGTCCATTGGGAACTCCCCATATGTGTTGGTTTATGGTAAGGAGGAAAGATTTCCTTTATTAGTGGAACTTTTAGCTCTTGATATTATGCATTAGCTAGAGATGTTTGAGGAAATGGACCCAATGGAAGTTAGATATGCTTAGCTCATGGAGCTAGAAGAGATAAGAGATAAGGCAATGAAGTCTTTGGAGCACCATCAATTCCAAACAAAAAGAATCTTTGATAAGAAAGCAACACTCAGAGTATTTAGAGAGGGTGATGTTATGCTTGAATGGGATGAATTGAAAAGAGGGCCAAGCAAGCACTCCAAGTTTGACAACATGTGGAGTGGCCTGTTTGTTATTACAAAATGCGAGGAGCACAATGCATTCTAATTACCAAAGATGGGTGGAGAAATTCTGCCTATCCCAATTAATGTGATACACCTCAAATGGTGTTTTGAGGTTTGATTTGCATTGTACATGCTATAGTAGGAGTTTTGTTTTCAATAAGTGCTACTGCACCATAGTTTAGATGCAAGTTTTCATTCCCCTAAGTGCTATTTAGCACAGTTAGGTAGTTTTCTTTTTGAAGTTTTGGTGTTTGAACAAGTTTCTAGGGTGTCATGTACTAATCTAGTGAGTTATAGTATTGTTTAGGACTGTTTTCAAGTTGTGTCAAATTTTAGTTGACTCAGTGCCCAATGGATAAGCTTCAGGCAACTGGTTAGGATGCTTAGTAGGAAAACATATAGCAGATGTCACCAAAAATGCTACCTCTTTTAGCTACTAGCTAAAATAGGTAGAGTTGTTAGGTTTTACAAGTGAAAAGAGGGTACATTTTAAATCTGCTATGTCACATTCATGTGCATAAACAAAATAAAAAGACTACAATACTACATTGCATTATGCAGATGCATATAACATAGGAGAAGTGCACAATCTTTTCAAAATAAATGTATTCTTTATTGATAATAAAATGACATAGCAAATTTAAAATGTACCCTCTTTTCACTTGTAAAACATTATGCAGATGCATATAACATAGGAGAAGTGCACAATATTTTCAAAATAAATGTATTCTTTATTGATAATAAAATGAATGGTGTCCCACACAAGCCATGGGATTCACTGTATGAATGCATATAATGGAAAACATTATACATTTATAGATACAAAAGAAAAACAATGCACATAAAGAGAAAGGGGATTTGTCATTGCCTAAATGATGAATCCTAATTGCTTTGTACTACATCATCTTCAGTCTCTCTTGCTTGTCCTACTTCTAGTTCATTCTCGACTTGTTGCTTCTAGGTTCCCTACATTTGTAAGAGAAGTGTTGTTAGAGCAATGAAGGATCACCAGTCAAAATATGTGCATACATCTATAAGCATATAATCTAATCCTCATGTGCATTCAAATATCCAAGCATACCATAAATTTCTAGGAAAACACAAGAGCATAATCAAACACATCTATCATATGCTTGTTTTTTTATCTAACATGTTTGCTTCTTGTGTAGGTATAGGTGAAATCCTTGTTACTATTTTTTTTTATCTGATTACAACATGTGGGATAAAATGTGGCTCCCACAAGGGTTGAGCCAAACATGCTACCTTATTGTGCTTTAAAGAAGCATAGAAAGGTAATCCATCTCTTTATGGTTCACTCAACCAACCATACATCATTTATGATAGTGAGATTTCAATCACTATCATAGGTGACATATACTTGTTCAAAGTAACTGTAAAGGATGTAGACAATGTCATGTATCAAAACAGATTAAAGAAATGCATTGATGTGCTATTCCATGAAGGCACAACATGAACATATATATATGTGTGTGTGTGTGTGTGTGTGTGTGTGTGTGTGTGTGTTTATGAGAAATCATGAATCAATAAATGTAATCAGGTGCTAACATAAATGAAATGGAAACAACATACTCATCAGTGACATGAAATATAAGCATCGGATTAAGCATGGTACAAATGGTGCTACATGATCATATTCCATGGTTCATTTGATATGACAGTCATTATTAAGGGTCAATCATCTTCTGACCATTTTTAAGCACAACTCTTAGAGAGGACATGGTGGAGCTCAGTCACTTTTTCTTATAATAGAAGTGTCAAGTAAAAGGTTAATATAAACATATTGCATAAAGAATTTACACTGAAGAAAATGATTCAAGAAATTTTTGAGATAATGCATAGAGATTTTCCACTAGTAAATGACAGTCCTTAATAAGTTTAGCATCACAGTGACATTCAATGCAATGAGGAGCAGTCACTAAGAATGAAATGATGGAAAATCAAAGGATGGTCTCGAATTCTCCTAGGTTTGAAAGAGTTCAAAGCATAGTATCAAGAGATATCTGTTTAGAGGACTATGAGAGTATGGTTTTCATATGCTTATGCTACAAAATAAACAACAAAAGGTTTATCTTCAACATTTTTCAAAGCCTCTACTGGTATAATGAAGGTGGTAAATGAAGTTAAGAGCTAACAGTGATAGTCAAACATACCCAATGGGTATTGTTAGAAATGACGAAGCATAATAAAGGTACATCAAGCTTACAAGTAGTAAGAAAAAAACTTTGAGCTAGGGTTTTAAGAGTCAATCTTCATCTATAGAGATACAATTTTTAAGCTAACCCCAAGAATATCTGTGACTAAGTGAAGCTTGAAACTGAATGGGAGGTAAGACTTGTAAATCCTCAAGCTAGGGTTTCATATCAGAAATGAATTGTAGTTCCCTAAAAAATAGAGGAGTCTCCATGGTGGTTATGAAAGGTATTTTCTATGTTGCACAAAGGCCGAGCTACGACCATATCAAAATAAAGAGAATTTGTAGAGAAAAAATGAATGGTTTGGATTTTAGTAACCCAACCACAAATTTTGGTACCTATATAACAACATATGGCCATAGCCATTTAAAAGAAATGAATGAAATCTATAGGAGTATGTATTTTATTCACATACATTGAAACCCATTAGTTTTTTTTCTAAAGAAGAACAAATACAAAAAAGAGCATTTGATGTCTCGAAGGAAAAATGCAAAGGGAAATAAGAGAGTTTTAAGCTCCTACTGGAAATGAAACCCTTAGAAAAAAATGAAAACCCAGATGGTAAAGAGGGAGCCTACAACTTGCTAGTCATACAAAAGAGATTTTCCTTTCAATTTTTCTAAAATTGTACACAAAAATAAGGAAAAGAGCATGTGAATACACAAGAAAAAGCAAAGATATTTTCTTTTTTCCTTTAAGATGATAGAGAAACCCTTACAAAGGAACATATAGCCGTGACCATGGAGTATGGAAAACCTTTCTTATTTGCTAATGCCAAGTGTGTTATCCAAATAATGAAGTGATATACAAAAAGATCTTTATCTTTTGCTTAATTGAAAAAGCATGGAAATGAAACCCTTAGAACAAAAATGAAATCCAAAAGGAGATAGGAGGGTTTCTGATTCTATAGCACATGAAGTTACACAGAGAAAGGATAAGAGCAAGACATATTCATTGTTTTGCATTTACAGAGCTTGAGAATGAGCTTTCTTGCAAAAAATGAAAGGAAATTGAAAAACATGTGCTTATAGTTGGCTCACTAGAGTTTTATTTTGTTGATTTTTGCATAAAATGTGTTGGAGAAACCTTTGTAGTTTCAAATTCCCCCATGGATATCACCTTTAAGAAGCTCTGTTTAAACCCTATTTCAGTGCCTCCAAGTTTCCAAAAGGCTTGAATGAAAATGAAATGAGTTTTCTTTCTTTGGGCCCTATTTTGTTTTAGGGTTTTTACCCTAAGTTTTGGCCAACATGTGCATATAAGTATTTTTGTCTATTTTAAAAAAATATTCCATCAAACTAATGCACCTATGGGTTTTAATATTTATGCCTTATATTTTTCAATACCCCATGCTATGCCTTAGTGAGTTTTGCATAAACTCTTTGTGTGAATGCTTAGGAGTCTTTTGGACTTTATTTTCTTTTTCATTTGATCACATGGTCGAACCACTTGTAATTTTGCATTTGTTTGAAATGTAAAGTACTTTTTCAAGTGATGTTTTTATAAATCACTTAATCAAAGTTAATATTTTAATGCAAAAATGGTGTGTAAATGCTTTGAATGATTTAGTTGAGAGTTTATTCTTTGCAAGAATATAGGGGTGGTTAAAGCAGTTTATCAAACATGTGGAGAGAATATAGGAGCTTTTACTCACTTTGTTGTAGGTTATGAGAGCATCTAGGGGATGATTTTGCATGACTTAATGCTTGGAATGGTCAAACTTGGCTTTTTCAACACATGGGAGCTCTTTTGAAGGATATTCAATTGCTAGATTCTTGGATTTTTGGGGGCATCCAACCCCAATCAGTTTTCAATTCCTATTTTGGTGGGCTTTTGGAGGGAGTTGATGGATATAGTCATTTTGTTGACTCATTGTACTCAGTTCCTATTATGCACTTTTCTAGACTTAGTGACTTTTTTCAGTCCTTAATAAGTTTTTGGCATACTTTTGTAACTCATCTTTTGGATATGAAATACAGTGAAGGCCTTGGAGATCAATGATTTGAATTTTTGCCTACTTGTTCTTTACATTATTAGGTGTATATAACTGATTGATCAATTTATTTGTGAGGCAATGTCCATTTCCTTATAAGTTTGTCTCATATTTTAGTACCTTTATTCAAAAAAGTATGCTAATGCAGGTTGCAAACTATGTCAAATAGTGTAAATGGCTTTTAGCTATGAAGTTATCTTCCTCCTAGGATTTTGAGCACTAGGACCTTTTTGTGAAGCACTTATGTAAAAGCGTGTAGTAATGATTGTGCAAATTTAATTTCTATCATTGTATTGAAGTGTTTACATTCTGAGCTTTATGTCCTATTTTAGTTGGTGTATCACCTTTTAGTTTCATTATCAATTTTTTCAGTTTATATTTTCTCTATCCCTTTTCCTTGAAAAAATAATAGAATAGCTTAGGTAGGTGATAACCATTTAGGAAGCCAACTTTCTTTGAAGGTTGACCTCTATTTTCAAAGTGTACACTTTGAGAGGTGTTCTAATGTTTCACTGAGTAGTTGAACATGGTTCAAGAAAGGGTGCACATTTAGGTGATAACAGTTTTCATAAAGTGAAATTTTATAAAAAATGGATGATATTAATGTCCTACTTTGGCCAAAAAGTGAGACACAATATTGTGGTCTGATCCATAGTTATGTCATACTAGGGTTATAACTAAGTATCTAATTCAACCTAGGTGGTAGCTAAGACATAGTTAGATATATATAGGAGTTAGTGTCTAGTTATTATCATCATGTTGAGTATTATGTTATTATTGAATACTATTGGAGGTATTCCCCTTGAAGTGGACTAAAGGTTTTCCCCTCAAAGTGGTTTATTATTACCAAGTATTTTTAGTATATTTACTATTTGATTTTTCTATTGTGCAAGTTATTTTAGTATAGTGTTGGATGCTGAAATGTTAATTAGTTTTGGGGTTTCTTGTGTATCAGTTGTTGTAGGATGTTGATGAAGTAGAAAATGTTGAAATCTATCATAGAGTGATAGAGCTAATAAAATTAGATGAGGATTGTACATAAAAATATCTTCTCATGCTGTGACCTACAGGTTAGTATTGGCAAACTAGACTTGATCCATGAGGATTCTAAGTATAATTATGACACTAAACATTAGTCCAATAAGATCAATCAATGAAAACTAGACTAAGAATCCATTAAAACTTAACATATTAAACTATGAAAGCTTTAGAAATGCGTATTCTAATCCATTGAAACTTATCCTATTGGGGGAGTGGTGTTGCATTGATGTGGAATGGCGACCCTTTCCCAATTCAATGGATAATGAGCTTGTTTCAACCGATTCTATTGAAGAGAATCAATGAAATAGATGGAAGATGTGTATGAAAACATGATTGAAATGATAAATTAACATGATGCAAGCTATTTTAATATGATGTAGGCTAAGATGATCGATATGGATATGTGCAAAGCTAATCTAAATGAAGTTTACACTAAAAATATTGAAACCCTAATTACAAGATATGCTAAATGTATGCATCTAAGTTACCATGGAAGCCATTAATGGAAGCTAAGCTAATATGATGTAAGAAAATTAAAATAAAAAGATGCTAAATAAGTGCTAAATATGAGTGAAAGTGGAAGCAATTTTAACAACATGAGTTTGCTCTTAAAAGATGGATCCATTTGTTTGTAAATAGTGACCTATTTATAGGAGGACAAATGAGAAATGAAGGGTTGAGATTTAAAAGGTTAATCAATGGAAAAACTTTGAGGAAAGGTGAAACATGGATCATGGATTCTCATTAATGGGTGAGAATCAATGATCACATGGATCAAGAGAAGAATCAAGGGTTCATATTCTTCCAAACAAAAACACTTTTAAAAAGATTTCCCAAAAGTTTGTTGAGAGTTTGTTTCAAAAAGGAATATTCCCCCTTTTCAAATGAGTGAAGAAAGAGAATATTAAAAGAATATTCTCATGGGTGAGGGGAAATTAGATATTTAGCAAATTAAAACAAATTTTTAATGTGCAAAAGGGGAAGGAATATTTCATGGGAATATTTGTTTTGGAGGAATGCGCAAAGGAGGAATATTTCCTTGCAAGTAGGAGGATTAGATTAATTAGTAATGGATAATTAAAACAAAGTTTTAATAATGTCAATTAGGGAAATTTCATGATATTCATTAAATAAAGGATTTAATGAAAAGGGGAGATATGATATGACATTTAATTAAATAAATTACGAATATTTAATTAAATAAGAGGACTTGAGGGATTTAAATTACATAACTTGATGTATTTAATTTAATAAGAAAAAATGTTAACATGAAAGGGGGTGAATTAACCTGATTAGATTGATTAGATTAATAGGTGAAAATGAGGCATTTAATTAAATAATTAGGCTTATTTAATTAAACAAGAGAAAAGAAGATGGATTTGAGGATGAAATGATGTTAGTATACCTAATTCGAGTGTATGCTATCATTCAAAACTTTTTTAAGTGTCTAAATTTTACCCCTCTTTGAAGTGAGGTACCTGCTATGTTGGTTCAAAGATTGATGCTTTTTGGATGAAAATCTACTGCTCAAATCAATTTTTTTTTTTGTCTAATTTTTAGATGCCCCATTATTTGCCTAGTGGAAGGAATAAGCTAGTTCCCTACCCCCTTGATAAATTGGGCAATTTTTTTGAATTTTGGGTTGATTTCTCAACAAGGTTAAATGCTACCTTAAGGGTTTGAAAAGGATTTAGGATGAAAAACATGCCAACAATGCAATTAACGATGCAAAATAAGCTTCAGCTTGGGAAGATTGGTGAAATTGGTGAAAAAACCCAAGCTGCATGGTCAAATTAAGGCAAAAAACCCTAATTTTTAGGCTTAAATAGGTGATGAAGGGTCACTTTCAATTCATTTGTGCATTCACACCTTTGAGAATTCTTTCAATTTGAGCTCTGGCCTCTTGATGAAATGGTGCAACAAATGCTCCCACGACACATTTCTGACCGGGTTCAAGAGTACCAAAGGCCTCCAGGCATAGAACCAATGGTATGTGATTCAAAACTTGGCTTAAATTTTGACCTTTTAGTGCATTTATTGCAATTTGAAATTTGGGTTAGGGCGGTGTCACTGTATTGCGATGCCATTTTGAGAATTGGCGATGCTTTTTTCATTTTTTAGCGATGCTATTGTAATGAGTGACACACTTCATGATTTGAAATTAGGGTTTTCAGATTTCAAATCATGGCACAAGTGTAAATAGTAATGCACCTACCTAATTTGAAATTTAGATTTAGGGTTTCCAAATTTCAAATGGTGACACAGGTGTGATGAGTGATGCTAGTCACAATTTAGAATTGAATGTATATAGCATTGCTGTTTGGAATTTGATTTATAGCAACACTTTCATAAATAGTGACACTTTTGTCATTTGGGGGATAAAAACTCCAAACTTATCCAATTTCAATGAAATTTGACATTGTGCACTTCGTGAGTATAGGAGGTTATCCAACCTTTGATGTCCCATAGGCACCAACCTTTCATTCTATCTAGACTTGATGATTTACCTTAGCTTTGACAAGAGCACCTTGGAGAGATCAGATTGTGGTATGTTGCCTCTATGCCCATTGTGTAGACCCACCTAGAAATGATGAAAATGCTATGTGAGCAATGACATAGTGAGAACTTGTCATTCCACTTACCCACTGACAAGGTGATAGTGATGCTAGAGGATGTATGACAAATTTTGTGATTCCCCACACATGGAGAATGAGTGATTTATGACATTGATGGAGGATATGATGCCTACCACAAGGTTCTTGACTAGGACACTATTGTCCTAGTCAACTCACATATTAACCTAGAGATGTACAAAGTTCACTCATCGACCTTCAAATTGATCATTGCTGCAATGATTTTGGGGTTGGTTTCCCCAAATCAACAAAGCAAGGGATTCAATCCTAGATGGGGGTTGACATGGCACTAGATGCTTTTTAGGACCTAGTATGCATGAGGGAAAACAATGCTAGCCTCCCTTTATCATGATATGCATGGCTTTGTGTACTGTGATGGCAAAGCGATTGGTACAAGGGTCACTTTGTTACATATATGGGCATGGGAGCACATTGTTGTGCTATGACCATTTTTGCACATTATCGATGTGGAGCTAGATGATTCGATCGTCTGGAGATATAAAGGAGCCATCCTTCTACCACACATAGGGTAGCTCAACATTCCTTATTGGCATTGAGTGATCAATAATATGATAATGTTTTGATGGTAGCCATTGCTATAGATTCCTACATGGCATGATGATGTACATCTGTTATTCTTTGCTCAACAAACCTAGTACATGTAGGGTCGAGAGCACACTATGATCAAGAGGTACCTATCAGATAGAGTTTCTAGAAAGTTTGACGAGAGGTAAGATAAGCCTGACGATGCTTACACAACCATTTTTTATAGTTCGGCGCCAGAGGTGACTTGGGGGAACACAATACCACCCCACAAGGTCATCAAGGGCTTTAGATAGTTGGTTGAGAGGCCATGGGCTTATGATCAGGGACAAGAAGATGCTCAGATAATGCCCACATATGATGCATGGTTTATACCCCCTACCATACTGATAGATCCAATGGGCATACCTCCATGAGGGAGGGGAGTAGGTAGAGGTCAAGGTACCATAGGATGGGTAGGGTAGAGGACGGGGTGAAGGACAAGATGGCTAATAACAGGATGGACAGGTCCTGAGTGCACCTCCACCACCTCCATTACATGAGCATCAACAACAACCACTTGTACAACAACAACTAGTACAATAGCCACCACCGAGGCCAGATCCCTGTGATGTTTAGATACAATAGTTGTAGTAGTAGTTGCAGGTGGTGATGGCTTAGTGAGACTAGGATCAACAACAGGTCCTAGCACTCACAGTTGAGAGAGACCATGCTCAACATCAGAGAGATCATGAGAGACAACTAAGGCAGACATCCAATGTATAGTTGGCATAGGAGGTTGGTCAATGAGAGTAGTTAGAGGCTGTGTCCCATCAATAGTCTAAGCAAGCATAAGGGCTAGTTGGATAGACAGTGTTTGCATAGATGTATGAGACAATGAGAGAGGAGGAGGCATATTGGTGGACATTGTATTGTAGAGACATCCCTCCATTCTGGAGGTAGCCAAATTTTGAGCACCAGAGCTAGGTAGAACCAAGTGCTTCCACCTCAGTTAGGCAACCAAATCAACCAGGAGATGGGGATAGAGCCAGTGAGGGATATACCTCTGATTTTGCAGACACATTTTTGTATAGCTTGATTATTGATACATACATACACTCATAGGCTCTTTTTTGATAGTCTTGTGTACATTGTACATTTTGATGATATACATACACTGATTTAGATATTGTACCATGACAATCATTTTTTGATATATATATATATATATACAACATGATACAAATTCATGATGTGGTGTGCCCTTTATTTTATGCTTTCATGAATGTATGGATGCAATTTTTTATTTATGTGATATGTGATATGTGATGATGTAATGATATAATGTATATGCGATGGGTGGATGCACTTCTTTTTCATTATCTTTTTATGACATGTTATGGGATGGATGCTATGATATGGATGTATTTCTTTTTGTGTACTTTTATATGCGATTTATGAAATGATAATGTATGAATATGGATGTATATGAATGTTCATGATATGTATGCTTATCCAGATGTTCGTACTTATGGTATGATAATGCAACGATTTAAGATGCTTAGAAAAAAAAATCTATATTATTCATCACAACTTAAATGATAATGATGTTGCAGTGAAATATTTTTTTCGTATTATGATATGCTATGGTGATGCAAGATGTATGCATGCTGATGTTTTGTGGATGTAGGATGGATGCATTGATGATGTTTTATTGACTATCATGATACCAGGTTAGCATGGAAAGAATATATAAGAATGAAATGAATGATTTGACCATTGATTTTGATGACTAATTCAAAAAATCCAAGTCCTTGATCCACCGAGACTTTATTAGATATGGTGATGAGATGGATGATTTTTCTCATATTCGGGATTGGGACTTTCCGTCATTCCTTATTTTTGATATAACACATAGACATGATGCATCATGGTATTGATAACCAGGATGGCATTCTATCTAGTGTAATGGAATTTGACTCTGCAAATAGATAGGATAGTTCTTGTTCACACCTTGACATACAAAAACCTCATTGGAATATAGCTTAGAAGTTTAGAATATATCAGACCAAAGCATATGCAATAGTCAAAAATTTACTCTAAACGACTTCCCTACACATAACTAAGCAAGTATGTGCCAGGATTATTTTACAAGAATACCCACAAGCACAACAAATGAAAGATAATGATCAATGCCCCATTGATTTCTCTCTAAAATGTTTATACATCATCAAGAGGTCCTCATAATGGGTCAATAAGATAAATCATAAGAAAAGATCAAAGACAAATAGTCAGTGTTATCTACATCTCTTGCCAGTTTAAAATAGTTAAGGTGATTTCTGATACTGATGTCCATCGCATGAAGGATTCATCCTAGGACATGTTGATCAAATGTTTTGATTAGGATAAGGTGTGTGATAGGCTATTGATACAAACTCCACTGAATCATTTACTTATGACCTAGACTTTAGATTTTGACACTTAGGTTCTCACTTTATGACTTGCGATACTTGCTTTCTACTTGTGTTACCAAAGGTTGAAGGTGACAATTGATTTGTTATGGGTGAAGGTTTATTGCTGGTGAAAATGAAATGGGATGGATGGTTTTGTATTTTATGGAATATTTCAATGTTTTTTAGTATTGTGAAAATGTTTTTGAGGCTATTTTTGATATTTTTGAAAGTTTATGTGGATGTTTTGGTTTTCAATTATTTGAGGCTATTTAGGGTTTTCCAATGTTTTTGTGTTTTTCCAAGTTTTCCAAATGTTTTGGGGTTTTCTGATATTTTCGATGTTTAAGGATTTTTTGATATTTGAATGTTTAGGGATTTTCTAAGTTTCGACCAAGAATGTAACCTAAAAGACCTATCCTAGGGGCCTCAAGGGCTTTATCAAAGATGAGCCTTGCCTATGTTATACACACAAAGACCACACAGTTCTACTGACTTGAATTATTGATGATAAGATATGAACACTTGATGGATTTCTATTTTATTATGACAAAATCCTAAAGGACTGACCGAGGGTGTCTCAAGGGCACATCAATGATGGCCTTTCCTACGTTCAAGCTTAGATAATTGTAGTTCACCATGGTTCTATATTTGGATTTTTGATGTTTTGACCTTTTTAGGGATTTTGATATGTTTTGGATGTTTTAGGATTTTGACTTTTAAAGTTTTTGAATGTTTTTGGATTTTAGCTATATAGGATTCTGCAAGTGTTTTTGGATTTTTTGATAAACATTTTATGAATTTTTTTGGGATTTTTGATGATATTTCGAATAACCTTAAGATATATAAGAACCCAATCTGATCCATATTGAATTTCCCCCAGCGTGATGCAATAGACTACCTTGATATAGGTAGGACAGGCTGACATTAGGAATATGCCAAGTAGTACTAGATAGGAGATACAACACTTCACAACATCAAGCTATGATATGAGACCAGATGAGTGATGGGATAGATAGGATGAATGATGTGATAGATGAATGCGATGTAGAGAATGATAGGATAAAGAGAAAAATATGGATGGAGGTACTTTATTTATGCAAGGTGCTTGTTTTCTAGGTTTTCACCAAGGTCCTTGCCCAAAGCACCACCAAAGTGGTTTTCACTAGAGGACAATTTTTTTTCTTTACTTTTTACAATCCTATTTCTCATTTTTTTGGATTTTTTTGATCATTTTTAATTTTTTTTTTGTATTTTCAAATTTACACCCTTCAAGCCTAGGCATATTTTTTTTAAAGATGTAGACTATTGGTTGGTTCTTGCAAGGGTTCACCTTTAGGTGTTGATAATTGGTATGCTCCTAATCCATAGCTTGTTGTGATGACAAAGGGACCTAACAAGTTAGGATCAAAATTTCCTTTACTTTCTTCATATAGAATATTTTTTTAATTTTGATTGAGAAAAAGATCCCCTACCTAGAAAGACTAACACTTGATCTTCTTTTATAGCTTCGTTTCAGTTAGTTTTGATATACTTGCAAGTGATTAAGGGCATGAAGATGACACTTATCCAAGAATTCTAGCTCATTTAGCTGAGATACTCTATACTCTTCATTAGTGATTAGGTTCTGCAATGAGACTCACAATGACAGAAGCTCAACCTCAATAGGTAGGATGGCTTTTGATCTGTAGACTAGGGAGAACAGGGTTGCACCTATAGGCGTGTAGATACTGGTTTGATAGGCCAATAGGGTGAGATTTAACTATAGCTACCACTCATGGCCAACTTCATTGACTATTTCTTTAGGATCTTTAGGATGGTATTGTTTGTAGCCTCAGCTTGACCATTACCTTGGGGTTAATATGGGGTAGAGAATCGATGATGGATGTTTAATTTTTGACATAGCTCTTTCACATCCTAATTATTGAAGGGTGCTCTATTGTTTGAGATAAGGGCATGTGGAACACCATAATGACAAATAAGATGATTTAGGATGAACTTAGAATTTTTCTTCCCTATTATGTAAGTCATAGAAATGGTTTTGACCCACTTGGTAAAGTACTCAGTGACTATTATGATGAACTTGTGGCCATTAGATGAGGTTGGAGTAATTTTTCATATGAACTCAAGCCCCCACTACAAGAAAGGCAAAAGTATGACTATTGACCTTGCAACTCCTAAGTTGGAGCATGAATCAATTCTCCATGCTATTGACATTGGAAACACTTCTGCACATACTGATGGGCTTCTCTTTCCATGGTTGGCTAGTAGTACCCCATCCTCAATAGTTTCTTAGCTAAATTCATACCACTAGAATGGGAACCACACATGCTATCGTGTACTTCTATTAAAGCGGTCAAGGCTTCTTCTTGGTTAAGACATCATAGTAATGTCCCCTTGATACTTCAACAGTATAAGGTATCACCTAGGATCATGAATCGAGATGCCTTCTTAACAAAGGTGTTTTTAAGGTTGGAGGTAATATTAGATGGGAGGGTTCCTCTACTTAGGTAGGTGAACATATCATGATACCATGAGGAACTAGGACCAACAATGAAACATACAAATTCAAATTCATGGATTTCAAAATTTGGTATGAGAAGTTGTTCTACCAAGAATTTGCATTGTAGGAAATTATGCGACATGTCTAATAATGATCCAATTGTTGCCATGGCATTTGCTACTCGGTTGTTCATATGAGGAATCAACTCAAAAGTTATATCTATGAAAATGTCCTTGAGACTCTCTACCATCTTCTTGTAAGGGGAAAGCTTGTCATCCTTAGTTTGGTAGTCATCGTTGACTTGGTCAATAACTAGCTATGAGTCCCCATAGACTTTCATCTCTTGTATCTGCCATTGAACTGCTATCCTTAGACCTATGATCAGGGCTCAATACTTCACAATGTTGTTAGTACATGGAAATGTAACCTATATGACTTTGGGATGCACTTTCCTTGAGGGGTGATAAAGAGAATACCTGCCCCTAATCCATATTGGGTAAATGATCTGTCAAAGTACATTTTCCACTACTTTGTTAGATTGATAAGGAACACTCATTCATCAAGGAATTCAAATATCAATGGGTTCTTTGCATAGATAGGTACATCTTCCAGCTAGTACGCAATCACTTGTCCTTTGATTACCTTGTGCTCCATGTACTCTATGTTAAATTTAGTCAAGATCACTACCCATTTGGCCATTCACCTAGTGAGAGTTGATTTTGATAACAAGTATTTCAGTGGGTCGATCTTCATAATAAGCTTGATTTAGTGGGACATCATGTAGTGTCTGAACTTTTGTGAAGCAAAAACCACTTCTAAGCATGCTTTCTCAATGGATGAATAGTTCATTTGATAGCCCACTAAGGTCTTGTTGATGTAATAGATAGCTCTTTCCTTTCCATTTTCATCATGTTGTGCTAGAAGAGCACCCAATGCTATTAATATTGTTGAGATATATAAGATTAATGGCTTGTTTAGTATTGGTGGCATGAGAAATGGAGGTGTCAATAGGTAGTTCTTGATCTGCTAGAAAGCTTTATCACACTTCTCATCCCACTTGTAATTTATTCCTTTATGGAGAAGATGTGAGAAATGGTGAATTTTGTCTGATAGTTGTGTTGTGAACCTTCTAATAGACTGCAACCTTCCTTGTATCCCTCTCATTTTCTTCAATGTTTGCAGTGGATCCATTTATAGGATGTATTTGACTTTTGCTGGATCAATTTCTATCCCTCTTTATGATACAATGTAGCCAAGAATCTTCCTTGATGTAACCCCAAAGATACACTTTTTTGGATTCAACCATACTTTATACTCTTCAAGCCTGTCAAAGATGGGTCCTAAGACTTCCATGTGCTCAATCCTTTTCTTTGATTTTTCCAAAATATCATCCACATAGTCTTTGACTATTTTGTGGATCATGTCATGAAAGATGAGGTTCATTTCTCTTTGATAGGTTGCTCCTACATTCTTCAGCCCGAATGGCATCATATTCTAACAATATGTTCCCTATGGACAATTGAATGCAGTTTTATGTTGATCCTCTTTGGAAATCATGATTTGATTATAGCCTAAAAAACCATCCATGAGTGATAGAATTTCATTCTTGACTATTAAATCCACAATGATGTTGATGTAAGGAAGAGGAAAATCATCCTTTAGGCATGCCTTGTTCAATTCTCTAAAATCCATGCATATTCTGATGCCCCTAGTGGGTTTGGATACTGGTACCAGGTTTGAAACCCACTCAAGATAATCTATCTATTGGATGAATCAAACGTCAAGAAGCTTTTGTAACTCAAGTTTCACCAAGAGTGCTATATGAGGGTGCATTTTTCTTAATTTATGCTTCATTGGTTTGGCTTTAGGGTAGACTGCTAAATGATGTACAACCACTTTTGGATCAAGCCATGACATATCTGTGTATGACCATGAAAAGTTAGTTCTTCTCTCTTTTATGAACACTAATAGGTTTTTATGTTCTTCATCGAACAAGGATTTGACATAGAATATTATCTTGGGCGATTCATCTATTCCCACATTGTCTAGAGTGGCATCTTCTACTAGAACTTGTAACTTCTCTGGATGCATCACACTTAGGGGGAGATTGAATCCCTCATCCTTGGGTTCCTCAGAGAGGTTTTCACCCTTAGAAACATCCTTTCCTTTTACTATTTTAAGATCAGAAAGTGCCACATTATGGTTTTCACTCAAAGATATGCATGTTAGTTGCATGTTTTCCATTTTGTGATTGAAGGATTCAATTATCTCCCCATAGTACGCCCTTGTGTCTAGCTCTATGCCAAAACCAACTTTGTGATTTTCCATGGTAAGTTGTCATGGAGTCCCATGAATTCTGATATTGCTTCATTTTTTTCAAATAAATCTAGAATCAGTGGTCCTTGTTGGTCCCAATCAATGAGTTGTGGGTATACTAGGCTAATTTTAGTCAGTTGATTGCTCGGGGTGAAGGATGTTGTGGATATCATGAAAAGGGAGTTATTCTCAAATAGGTCAACAACATCAAGGGGAAAGTCGTCTAGGGTAGTATCACATGATGTTGGTAACCAAGAGGAAGCCTCTGTCTGTTTAGTGGAAGTACCTTTTCCAAGAAGGGTAACCTTGCTAGTAGTACATCCTAAGCTGAGATTCTTTGGGTGTTTCTCAGGAACAATGGGTTCTAGCAAACTATTGTCATTGTTTCCTGGTTTCCCATTCTTGTTATAGCCCCATCCCTTCATTAGCTACAAGCCTTTGTTGTCATCTTCCATGGGAAGAGCAAGGATGGTCCGTTCATCTTGATATAGAAGTTTGGAGACATCCTTCTCATTGACTTCTCTTTGTTCAAATCTCCCCACTTAGTGTAGGTAGTAGCTATCATTTTGATTATTTCAGGTACTTCATTACTAGATGTGGGTTTCCCATAGGATTTGGGAGAAAGAGGTAGCTCCCCCAGCACAAAAGTTTCCTTTGTTAGTTTATAGCTCCCAAAATCATCATCTTGGATCACTACTTTGATATCAAGAATGTTTTACACTATGGGTTTTTTTGCTGCTAAGGTAGATGCAAGGGATAATGGGTCAACAAATGAGGTAGATGGTGTAGGTATTTCATCATTCTTGGGTATTTTGGGAATTTTATAGAACTTGGCCTCAAGATTCTTACAGTAGTAAAAAGGCTCAGGATCTCCATGGATGGTAACTTATCTACCCTCAAAATGAAACTTTATACATTAATGATAGGTTGAGGCTACAAATTTCAGGGCATGAATCCATGGTCGACCAAGCAATATGTTGTAGGGGAGATTGAGGTCTAACACTTGGCATATAGTTTTTGTAATGACAAGTCCCACTTGGATGGGTAGTGCAATGATTCCTTGTAATATATGCTCTTGATCATCATATGCTCTGATGGTGGTACTCTTTGTTTTGTCAATAGTATCATTTAAATAGCCCAGGTTCTTGATCAACTAAAGGGTGCAAATGTTCAGACCAACACCTCCATCTACCAAGACTCTTTTAATCTTATTCTTATGAATAATGACCTCAAGGTGCAAAGCACAATTATGAGATGGATATGATGGTAGATATTTATTTGAGAAGGTGAGAATATGATTAGTGATATGCCCTACCATAGCTTGAAGCTATTCTATATCAATATCCTCAGGGTCATGGATGATGAAGAAAAATCCTTCTCTAAAATTTACCTATGTGTAGGGGATAGCCTCAATAGATCTAAGATAGAAATATGTGTAGGGGTCTTCTTAAGATGATCTAGATGACTGTACTTGCTAGGGTTTGATGTAGGCAATGTAGGTTGTGCCCTAAATTGAGATGAAACTCCTTCAATTGTGACTTTTCCATGTTCTGCATGGTGACTCCACACTTTGAACTAGGCCCTTTGATGGTGACGACGGTGATGACACTATCACATGAAGCAACTATATTAGAATAGGTATGCTGTACATTTGTGTAATCCTTAGCTTTTTTAGTGTTTTTTCATTTGCTATGACCTGGCATAGGGTTCTTGTATATCTTAAGATCCTTAGCCTCATACAATTCAATGTTTTGTGTACTTTGATTTTGTGAAAGTCACAAAGATCTTTTTCGTTGTAATAGGGTGGTTTATCCTATGGTTCTTGGTAGTTTTTGAAATTGGGAAGTGTTATTAGGTTTGAATCTACCAATTTCTTCATGATGGTTTCAATAGGTTTTGACAACTATGTGTATTTGCATTTCAGATAGTTATTTTTGTTGGGTGTTCATCATTGTTGCATTACAGTGTTGTTGACCTGATTGTTTTGTGATGGTGTTGTTTGTTGCATAGTCAATTGAGAATTAGCTATTTGATTGTTGTTTGGACTAGGAGAGCTTAGGAATAACTTAGCATCTACCATGCCATCATTTGTTACATTTTTTTTCTTAGCCTAGACATGAGGCTTGTTGTTTGAATTGGTTGATGGGTGATTGTATTTGTAGGCTTGAGTATTTCCCTGTGATATTAGAGCTCTCTCGATGTTAAGGACTCTAGGGAAAAGCTCATCATAAGAGGTAATGCACTGCATTTTTAAGTGGAAGGCTAGATCTAGATCTAAATTTTCTATGATAATCCCCACTTGTTATTTTTCGAGAATTAGCCACTTACTCTTACTAGCCCTTTGTTTCCACCATTGCAAGAAATTGGTGAAATATCCTCCTTTGTTTTGTTTGAGAGTGTATAACACTTATAGCCTTACATCCTTGTCAAGATTAAAGGAGAAGTGATCTAAATTTTTTTCAATCATTTCTTGGAAGGTTTTGATTACTAGAGGTAATTGAGAAAACTAGTCAATGGCTAGGCCTGTCAAGCTTCATGGAAAGAGGTGCATCAAATAAGAATCATTGTAGGCAACCTCCATACACATGACTTTAAAATATTTGATGTGGTTCACAAGACTTCCTATCCCTTTGTATTTATCAAATTTTGGGACTTCAAAACCAAGAGGGAATGGTACCATTGTGATGTTTCGATCCAATGGATATGGACATAGGTTTTGTGTATGGGGTTTCTTCATTTTTCCCATTCTTATATCCTACATTTCTTGTGTTAGTTCCTTGAGTTGCGATGCCATATCATCTTGTGGGCTTGGTGGAGGAACATATGCTACATATTTTGGGATGGTAGATGGATTGTACGTGGGATTCTGATATGATGGGGTGTTATATAGTGTGTATGGTGGTGTAGGATATTGTGAAGGTGATTGCGGTGTAGATGTATGTGTTCCTAAGGTGTTTGTACTGACAATGTTCTGTTGAGGGTTATAGTAGGAACCTTGTTATTGTTGTTGGGCATACTACTGAGCTATTAAGGCTTGATGTTGTTGGGCCATGAGGGCTGCTTGTGCTTGTTGTTGTTGCTGCTATTGGTGTACTACTAGGGCTTCTTGCTATTGTTGCTACTGTTGGCATGCTACTAGGGCTGTTTGCTGTTGTTGTTGCTATTTTTGTACTACTAGGGATGCTTTTTATTGTTGTTACTATTGTTGTTTTGCTAGGGCTACTTGTTGTTGTTGCTATTGTTGGATGACTTGATGATAGGCCTACTATGCTTGTTGTCAGGCTAAGGAATGTGCTTGTAATATAGGATTAGTTGGTTGTTGGGACATCTACGATGAGTTTTGGGTGTTGATGTTTTGATTGGATTATGGATTATTGATGAGAGGTTGGGGCCTCCCTTGGTTTAACATTCCTTGCAAGATGGTGGATTGGGACGGGGGAATGCAAGTTTGAGGTCCCATTTGATTTTGCGTGATGAGGGGGACCATTAGGAAAGATGATGATGGTGCCATTAGGTATTGCGATGGCAATGACACATTAAGACCTTGAGTCCATTGATTGAAAAGGTTCCCTTGACTAATGTCTTTGGGATTTCCTTGTGCTTGGGATGTGGTCAAGGTATTACCTTGGATGATGAGGTTCATGAACAAGGGGTTGTTTTGAGTTGGGTTGGTGCTAGATGGGATGGATGAACTCATTGGGGGATTGGATAAAGATGTCCCTATTTGCATTAAGGGTTGACTTTTCATTAGGGTGTTGTCATGCCCTTGTTGGTATATTTGAGATACCCAACCTATACTTCCTTGTGTGATGTTGGGAACACTTGTGGTACTTGTGGGGATGGATGAAGATGGGTGACCTCAATAGGTTGAGGTTGTCATGGATTCATAAAGTGTAAGCAATTTATTTTGATGCAAGGGGTGTTTAGGAATGGTGGGAGCACCAAAGGTAGGTGTCTAAGTGGTAGTTTGAGAAGGATTGGTGTTGAGGGTACCCATAAGTGTGTTGCTTTTGAATGGAAGAGTATCTCCAAAGTCCTTAGCAAGACTAGGAATGGGTGTTTGATTTATCCCTAGCAATGGAGTTGTTTGAATAGTGGATGGAGTCAAGCCTTGTGTCAACGATTGCACAACAAAATATAGGGAAACCAAAGCCATGTTTTCTAAGGTTTGATGTTCTTGTTTGTACTCCATGATTTCTTCCTTAGTAAGTCCAAATGGGTTGTTCGTAGTGTCTTATATCTCATATGGCCCTGATGGAGACAAGGGTTGTTGTGATGCCCGGTAACTTGACTTCTTAGATCAAATTATTGAGGATTGGGATCACTTGAGGTGAATGCGACTTTGTTTTTCTCCATGATTCTCATGTGTTGTGATCTTGTATTTACCATAAATTTTGGGTCACCTATGGGAGATTTGTGTTGATATTTGTAATGTTTAAACTCTCTAGTTGACTCAAATCTAGGTAGAAGGGACACTCTAAGTCATTTTGGAGAAATGGTGATAGTGGGAGATGAAAAGATGAATGATATGGGGAGTGATCTTTGCAAATGTTTTGGGAAAACACTTTTGGATTAAGTTTGATGTTTTGATGTTTGGATAGAGGATGCTTATGAATTTGTGACTCTTTAGGGTAGACTTGTGACCTTCAAGATAAATGAGTTCAAAGATGATAACTATCTTAACCAAATGCATGGAAAAGTATTCATTTAACATACATAGTAGCTAAGTTAGAGTTGGTTTGATTGATGTTTAAGTCCAAAGCATTGGTGTGTTTGAATATTTTATAGAGTTTGGTGAAATGAAATTTGGATTTTGATAAGGGGTGGATGAAATGTTTGACCCATTGGTGACTTAGAGTGAACCTTTGTTTTCCAAGACCAAGGTGGTGATAAAAATGCTAGAACTATAAAGTTTTCAAATCCTATTATCAAGGAGAAGTTCTTGTGAAATGTGTAGATCTGGTTCATTCATGAAATAGCATAGAAAATATCTCCTTAGTGATTTATCTCAATTGTGGTATTGTCGTAGGATACGTCTTCTAATATAATTTGAACTATATGATGTCTAAGTTTGAAATAGAGACATTTAGACCTTCTCTTAGGGATTTTGATTTTGCATGAGATCATTTAAGACAAGCCTAAGATTGTGAAAAAGACCAATGTTTTAATTAAATGAGAGGTTCATATTGGGCATACATGTCTAGATTATTCATTGAAACACATCTATAAAGATTCCTTACTAACCTATTCCTATTTTGGTAGAGTGCCACAGTGTGTTGTTTGATAGCTTTTGGACTATGATGTGTAAGTTTGAAGTGATGACATGTAGACCTTCTCTTGGGAATTTTGATTTTGCGTGAGATCATTTAAGACAGGTTCAAGTTTATGGAAAAGAGGATATTTATTGCCACATAGGAGGTGGTAATATGGGTTTTCTGGCCACAATATCAGCTTGTTCCTCTTGTTTCTCTTAAGATGTATGATGCTTTTCTCCACTAGATTGGTGCTTCCTTTGTTTAAAAAGTGAAGCTTCTCAAACTACTAATTATATTCATTTGTTCTCCCTTAATTAGGTTAAATTTTGGTTGAATGATAACAGGCGTATGGTTAGGTTGTTCAACTAGAGCGATTGGATGCCAAATGGCCGTGGGGTTCAATTTTTCAATTTATCTTGCTTAAATGAGTTTGTTTTTACCACAAACACTTGTCTTGATTAAATTTTTCAAACTAAATTTCTATGTCAAAAACATCATAAATTTCACAAAGTCCATTTTGAAAAAAGGATGAAGTTAAGAGAATAGTTACCTAGGTTAATTTTGGGAAGTATGGTTTGAGATGTAAACCAAAATATTTAGAAGTCTCTAAGAATAAATCCTTAGGACAAGCATTAATATCAAGGTTTTGTTCAAAAGGTATCCATACTTAGACCAAAGAGTTTGAAATTTTGAAAAGACTTGTTGATGTTTGTTAGCAATTGTTTTGGAACCAAGCAAGTGTTAAATTGACTCACAAGCATGAACAATCCTAGATAGGTGTGTATTTTTTAGTAGGCTTACCACCATCCCATAAGAGATGATTAATCTGAGAAGATGAAATGGAAAAATAGGCTATGTCAAGGAAATGTAACATCTTGAAATGCCAAGCAAAGGAGTCCCTTCCCCATTTTCTTTATTGCCTCAATAAAAAACTGGACATGGTAAGTAACTTCTTGGTAGAGTGCTACTCCAATGCACTACTACAAAATACACTTTGGGGGGAATGGTGAGCAACTAATAAAAAGGTTTGTAATTCAAAATTTTGGCATAAAATAGTGCTATACATGCAGCAAATTCAATCAATGAAGAGGACTCCCAACCCTTAGAAATATCTAAGGGTTTTGACATATCACATAGATACTAGAGGATATGATCGTCGATATAGTGTAACTACACTAGTTGGTCGATGAATTTTGTCATGCCAAGTATTTATATTGTGGACCAAAATGAAAGCACTGCTTGGGTCGTTCCCTCTCACAAGTTGGGAGGTAGGCCTGCTAAAGGTAACATATGTTTGAAGTATAAAATTATTTTCGTCACCCAAGATTTCCAATAGGTATGAGGGGAGAGGATAAGCACTTCCAAGAAAAAAGGTATACTTGTGTTTTTCTCTTCACCCAAGATCACATGGAGTGCAAGGGGATTGGATACACACAAAAAGAATACATAAAAAAATCAAACACATGTTCATTTTAATCCATCATAGAAAAGTGAAGTTCATTTTAAGCACCAATTTGAAGTGTTAGATTGTATTTTTCAATTTTAAACCAACAAGCATAATGATGTGAGGGTTTAGTTTTAACCAATTTGAACATTTATTTTAAAGCCCAAAAGAAATCTAGTTTGGTCCTAAAATGTGAAATAAAAAGCATCATAAATGGGTTATAATTTCCCCATAAGTGTCGAAACACTTGTTAAAATTATAATTCAAATGATAGTAGTACGCTTATTCACTTCAAGTTGTATGGTCCATACTTGAAAAACCCAGTTAGCCTAAAAAAAAAAAAGCCAGAAGTCAATGATATGTTGAAAAGCAGATAAAATAAAAAATTTAAAGCACATGCTAAAAATCACTCACTATTTTTGGTTACCAGTAAAAAGCGTCATTGTTCACGATAGTGTCACCATAATTCAAATGAGTGTTGCTCTAGTGAGAAATAGCGTCACTTTGCAGTAAAATAGAGATGACAATAGCATTGCTATTTGGTGGTATCACCATTTTAAATCTTTGATACTTCTAAAAAGTATTAGTGTCATGATTTGTTTTAATCGGTGAACTAGTGTTTTAATTAGGCATCACTTTATCTTTTGGAAAGAGTGTCGCTATATGGGGACGCCTGAAAAAGGTGTGGCTAAAACCTCCAAGAGCATCTCTGTATCTACAAAACACCAGAAAAATGAACTTTGAGAGAAAAATTCATTAAATTATTTGATTGGTTAAATCCCCTCCTTCTAGCACCAAAATGGGATCGATGGATTAGTATGGGCCAACTACACTTGATCCATGATGATTCTAAGTATAATTATGACACTAAACATTAGTCCAATAAGATCAATCAGTGAAAAATAGACTAAGAATCCATTAAAACTTAACATATTAAACTACAAAGCTTTATAAATTCCTATTCTAATCCATTGAAACTTATTCTATTGGGGGAGTGGTGTCTCATTGATGTGGAATGGAGACCCTTTCCCAATCCCAAGGATAATGAGCTAATTTTGATCAATTCTATTAAAGAGAATCAATGAAATAGATAGAAGATGTGTATGAAAACATGATTTAAATGCTAAATTAACATGATGCAGGATAAGATGATCGATATGGGTATGTGGAAAGCTAATCTACATGAATTTTAAGCTAAAAATATTAAAATCCTAATTACAAGATATGCTAAATGTATGCATCTAAGTTACCATGGAAGCCATTCATGGAAGCTAAGCTAACATGATGTAAGAAATTAAACTAAAAATATGCTATATAAGTGCTAAATATGAGTGCAAGTACAAATGATTTTAACAACATGAGTTTTCTCTTAAAAGATGGATCCATTTGTCTCTAAATAGTGACCTATTTATAGGAGGACAAATGAGAAATGAAGGGTTGATATTAAAAAGGTTTATCATGTTGGTAGATGGTCAACGCTTCCCTTGGTATTTGTGACATTGCTTAACTACCTCCCATGGATCTGTTAACTCTCACAGTTGTATTGGGCATTAATAGGTCGATCTTTTGGTGCAACAAAAACTATGTTTCCAACAAATGGTATTAGAGCAAAAGGTGTCGAGTTCAAATCCCCTCAGGTAATACTGAGGGGGAGATTGTTGGTAGATGGTCAACACTCCCCTCTAGATTTGTGACATGGCTTAACCGCCTCCTGTGGATCTATTAACTCTCACAGTTTTATCGAGCATTAACAAGTCAATATTTTGGTGCAATGACAACTCAATGGTCAAAATTGGAGGAAAGGTGAAACATGGATCATGGATTCTCATCAATGGATGACAATCAATGATCACATGGATCAAAAGAAGAATGAAGGGTTCATATTCTTCTAAACAAACACACTTTCAAAAAGCTTTCCCAAAAGTTTGTTGAAAAAAGGAATATTCCCCCTTTTCAAATGAGTGAAGAAAGAGAATATTCAAAGCATATTCTTATGGGTGAGGGGAAATTAGATATTTAACAAATTAAAACAAAGTTTTAATGTGAAAAAGGGGAAAGGATATTCTATGGGAATAGTCCTTTTGGAGAAATGTGCAAAGGAGGAATATTCCCTTGCAAGTGGGAAGGTTAGATTAATTAGTAATTTATAATTAAAACAAAGTTTTAATTATATCAATTAGGGGAATTTCATGATATTCATTAAATAAAGGATTTAATGAAAAGGGAGATGTGATATGACATTTAATTAAATAACTTAGGGTTATTTAATTAAATAAGAGGACTTGAGGGATTTAAATTAAATAACTTGATGTATTTAATTTAATAGGACAAAATGTTAACATGAAAGGGGGTGAATTAACCCAATTAGATTAATTAGATTAATAGGTGAAAATGAGACATTTAATTAAATAATTAGGCTTATTTAATTAAACAAGCAAAAAGTAGATGGATTTGAGGATGAAATGGTGTTAGTATACCCGATTCAAGTGTATGATATCATTCGGGACATTTTTAAGTGTCTACACATGCATAAACAAGCAATGAAACACTTGTTTAAGAAGAAGGTGATGAGAACATGGTTATATTGAGAGCGGGGGTGAATTAGTATAACAATGATCTATACTTTTTCAAAATTAATACCATATTTAAAACTTGATCAATAATAATATCGTTTACTTAACATGAATAATCATGCACATGAGAAGAACACAATAACAAACAATATTTACATGAAAACTGTTATAGGAGAAAACCATGGAAATAATGCTATTATACAAAATATTCCTTTTACAAATTTTGTAGGCACCAACCCCTCATTCAATTTGTGAGAACCAACTCACTAGAGGCACCAACCCTTCATTCACTTTATGAGCACCAACCCACTAGAGGCACCAACCTTCAAAGTACAATATGATAGATGTATGCAAGCTTCCTCTTCAAATTTTCTCCATGAATCTATTCATACCCTTGTTGAATTATTCACAATAATCTTTCACAAATCATGCATAAGATTGTTCCAAAGTCTTCACAAAAAGAGCCTCATAAATCTGCTTATATATTTGATATATATCTGTTGTAACCTCTTCTTAATTTTCCCTTCATGTACACAAATAATCCTTCATATGCTACTCATAAGTATGCTACAACATATCCTTTTAATTTTTCTATAAATCAGTCTTCACACTTTCTTGAAGATTTGCTACAAACTTTGCTTAGAGATATTTGCTTTTGATTTTCTCTCAAATTTGATTTATATTTGCTCAACAAATCTTTAACTATCTGACCATAAATTATGATATTGGATCATCCACTTAACTCCTGTTTAAATCAACATATCAACCTTTGTTAAATTTGTATAATATTCTTCAGGTGTATTGTTTTATTTCTTTTTATTCCACAACTACCACACACTTTTTCCTCACATTGTAAAAGAGTATTTTATACATGCTTAAACAACCATGGTCTTCATGAAGGAATTCATCCTTTCGTTAAGAAATGTCAACCTTTACTAATCGTACCACTTCATATTTAACATGAATAAGATAAATTTTGGTCCCATTATATGAAGCGCTTCATACACATATTTCCTAACTAATTTTTCTTCTAATATTTGATCACTGCCATTTAATTATTTTATTTTAATTGCTCCTCATCACATTTTATATTATTAACAAACTCTTGTCCTCTATATAGAGATCGCACCATATCATATTTTATGAATAAGACAATTTTTGTCTTATTATGATTTTTCTTTTCTCTTATTTGTCTTTTTTGATTCATTATATTATCGTTGCCCTTGAAATTTAATGTTGTTTTTCTTACTTTTCCTTAATAAAATGAATTGGCACACCCTTATTAACACTTTTTTTGGTCTTAAATAATTTTTTTCTTATATGAATTTTGTCATATATGATTGTCTTCTTAATTTTTGTGCCTCTTTAAATATTATAATTGGTGCCATATTAAATTTTCTCCAATATATATGTTTATATGTGCTTTTATTTTAATCGTTGTCTATTGCTCTTGGAATTACTTTATTGTTAATTAAAAATTGTTGTATTTAAATATTGTAAGAGAGGGGGACCAACCACACCAAGGCTCCAGGTCATGGAGAACCACGAGTGGAGGGCTGCCCTAACTTACCTCAAGCTAATGGGTGTTTAGGACACAAATCAAGAATGAAGAGCACTCTCAAGTTCTTCTATCACTCTACAAACTCAAAAGTCTAAATGAGGCTAGATTAGCCAGTTTCTGGAGTTTAAACTACACCTCTAAGATAGATCTCTGTCTAAGGATGACAACGTGAGTTTGGGACAAAAACATGATGCGTTGGTGTGTTGGAGTCCATATGGTTAGAAAGAGTGAAATATAGTTTAAAATACCAAAGAACCTACTAACAGTCTATCTAACTAAGTTTAATGAAATAAATAGAACTATGAAGTATGAAAAGTAGCTACGTAGATGATAAAGAAGGTAGATGAAGATGAGGGTGATGAATATCAACTCACTAAAGCTCCAGTTCACCAATGAGCTCCATGCACACATTCACCCACACACAAGCAAGAGAGGGAAAAATGTTAGGATGTATAGGGGTTTTCCTTAGTCAAACCCCCGCTTTGGTGTTTCCACCTCCTTGGATAGCCAAGAAAGCCACAAAGTAGAAAATGCAATAAAGGAAAGGAAAAAGGAAAGTATTGAACACTATAAAAGATACAATGCTACTCTCTCAAACTACAACAAGAAGAAAAGTGAAGCAATACCACCTCCACCCAAAGGCATTCAAGGCCAATGAAGGGAGAATTGAAGAAAATGATCTTGGAAAATTTGACATGACCACAACAGTGATGAAGAGAGGTCTCACAAGACTCCAAACTCATAAATTATATGGTAATACAACACGTTCTCAATGAAGTTGATGAAAATTGCTACAATGCTTAATGGATGCAACCAAGATCAAGTGAATTGCTCGAACCACGAAGAAGATTGAATGAGTGTGTAGAGGCTGGAGTGATAGTGAAATGGATGCATTAGAAGACCAAAATGAGAGGGAAAGAGCCATTTTTAGGTCGACTTGTTGACACAGAGGCATTATAATTTGTCCCTAATGAGGAGTGTAATGTTCTTGCAGACACTAGGGGCAAGAATCTATTAGGGATGATAACACGCTATGTAGATGTCTCTGTGTTTCACTCGAATCCCAAAAAAATATTCCCCTACCAACACATAAAATAGGTGCCAAGTGGATGGAAGACAGGTGGGTGAAGTGGAATTTCATCTTCGGGTTTGATTTTCTACGGTGAGGGGTTGCAAAAGGGGAATAACGACAAAAGAAAGAATGAAAAAGTGATGTGGCCCATGGGATATAGTGAGATGTCACCGTGGTGATGTCATGCACACAAGGGACAACACATGAGCACCACAAAATTACAACTCAAACAAAGAAGATAGAAAGATAACTACACTACAAAAATAAACAATGACATCACAAACAAAGGGCACAAGGGCAATCTGATATTTCAGGGTCAAAGCTACTCATAAATATATAAGTATAATAATAATATATAGATTAAATGTACGAGAAGACAAAATGAAAAGTAAAAAATTGGGTCAACATGGAAGGGAAGTCTAAATTCCCCTAACACTTTTCATCATCCCCAATTTGTCAAAAATCAATACACATAATAGAGGAAGAATTATGCTACAAATAGAGGAATTTTTATGACACATAATCACTCTTGTATCCAAGCACCTAGAAGGGTGACAAGGGTCATCCATGAACACATAACGCAAGCACAGGGGAACAAATCACAACAAACACACACCTAATCTAAAGGTAAAGAAGAGACACCCCCTAACTTTTATTCACCAAGAGGTCATCTTCTTCCTAATCTAGATCATTATATGGGGAAGAAAGATGAGCCTACAGTGGTAGAATGCCTAGGGGGAGCCCTTTGACCCTCCCACAACAAGAGCCAAGGAAGAGGGCCCTGTGAGGTCTTCTCCACTCATCTCTATGGAGTAAAGTTCAATGATTTTGCAAAGATTTCTGAAAGGGCTAGGATCTCATCCAAAGAGTTAAACATGCACTTCATAGGAGTGCCATGTGTTGCCTCAATAGATGAGGGAGGTGGCACCCAAGATTCACTGCTAGGCTCATTGAGTGACTCGGGAGCAGTGAAAAACTCAAGGAATGTTGAACCTTCTTCCATCACAAGGATGAAACATGCTAACATAGATCCATTCTTTGAAGAGGGTGGACTCCTCTTTCAAACACCATTGCTAGCAGAGACATCCTCCACCTTCCACTTTGTCAGAGGGTTCAAGAACCCCACATATGAGGTAGAAGGCATAGAGGAGGAGAAAAATGCAGGGGACACCACTGAAGTGTTCAAAATGTCCACGAGCTTCAAGAACAGTGGGATTTCAGGGAGGGACATCAAGAGAGGTGGCTCGACCAAAGGAGAAATAAAAACCTACACCTTTTTAGGGTCAAGAGTGTTTACGCTCATAGTAGGAGCTAGGAGAAAAACCAAATTTGATTGAACCAGAGCAAAGGGGACATGAGAGGAGGACACAATAGGAGGCCCTAAAACAAGGGTGGTTAGCTCCCCTTCCTTTGTGATGGAACTCCTCAAAAAATTTCTTTGGTTCCATTTTAGAATTTTGCAATACTTGGCTTTGACATGTGATTTTTGCTAGGAGTTATGTTTCTCATCACTATTTTAGGGTTTATCTTGTCAAACCCTTCTTAAGTTAACCTTTGAGCCTAAAATCCTTTATCATTCTATTTCGTTGTTGACTTGCTGCTCCTAGTTTCTAGTTTCCTAAGTAACCATTTATGCCATTGGCCTCATTTTTTTACTAGCCCCTAGTTTTAGGTTTATCGGTTGCCAAGTACCTTTTTCACTGCTTAATATTTCCTATGGTTGAGCTTAAAATTCATATTAATTGACCTAAGTCTCAAGTCTTCATGCTTAAGGGTTAAACTGATGCTGGCCTAGGAGTGGCCCCTCTTTTAAAAATAACAAATGTGGCATGTGCAAATTTAAGTTAAAGTGTAACTGTCTGACTATCACTGATGAATCTCCACCATTCCCTGCTTGCTTGTGTTGTTCTGATTTGCATTAAAATATTTGAGTGGGTGAGTGGAAAAGTGCCACGTGTCACATACCAGTGGTGGGACCTCCTCTTCCAAAGGGTTGGTATGAAAAGTATTAAAGGATAGATGATTGGGATTCATGACACGTGTCTTCATCTATGCCATTCCTCATGCACCCATCTATTCCATGTATTAAGGTGAAGAAATCACATGGGATAGTGGGCACTAGACATGTGTTACTCTTACATGGTGGGCCTAGTAAGCTTTTGTGATTTGTGAGTGGTATTAAAAAACAAATTGACTATGGTTGATGGGTGATGTGGTCAAATCTCCACCACTCCCCGCCACCCCACCCAATTTTATTTAAGACTTATAAAGTGTCATAGGTTAGCAGGAAAGGTGGCATCTATTACTCCATGGAGGGACCCACTAGACTTTAGAGATGGAAAATGTATTAAAGGTTGGTGATCAAGGGTTGATAGTGGGTGATGTGGGTCAATCCTGACCACTCCCCACCATCCAAAGTGCATCCCACTCATACCTCCCATTTCTCAGTAGGTAAGCGGGCGATTTCCATGTAGAAATATTTCAAGGGCTCTAGTAAGAATTTAGTAGGGGTGAAATACTATTAAAATTTGGCTGAGACTGCACTAAGATTAGAATGGATGCCATATTTTTGAATTGGTCTCTTATTGGTGCATGTTTGAGATTTGGAAGGAGTTTTTTGATTGCAACCATTAGTTCTATTAGTTGCTAGTACATGCGGGAACATAAAATTGAGAGTGGGCAAGGTACAAGCTGATATTTTGCAAACAAATCATGATCACTCCCCACTATATTATTGTGATAAGATACAAGTGAATTAATTCCCACGGGTGAGCAGGTAAATGTGACTTGATAGGATATCAAATGCTAAGTATGAGATTAATTGTGCAAGCTAAGTGGGTGTATATCCACTTGGGATTTTATGATTAGGGAAAGACATCAAGTCCATTTAGATTAATTTTGTCATAATTAATCATTCAACATTATTATCTATTGATTTGTCTCAATGTGTGATCAATGACTGAGATTCAAAAAACCAAGGTGGCTGATTATTAGTTTTCTCACACAAGCTTTCTTGAAGCATTAATGCAAACACTCTCTAATTACTCTATTTAATGAGGATCTCATGCTAGTTATTCTCACCTGCTAATGAGTTTAAGTGTTGAGGATTTGAGTAAGAAAGTAAGGAATTATTCTTAGTAGCTACAAAGTTTGTGAGAGTTGAGTTTGAGCTGATAAAGTTCATACATTTTGGGAGGTGCCTTGGTCTTGTGTTTCATTTTTCTCAAAATGAGTAAGGTAATTGTGTCTGTCAGTATAGTTTGTAGGTCTAGGAGGCTAAATCCCCTCAAGTCTCAAGTTGAAACTCTTAAAATTGAACATGATACCCCTGAGGTTCCTAAAATTCCAAGGAGGAAAACAAAGGCTGGCAAGAAATTTGCTTGAAATATGGTGAAAGGTGTCTATCATCTAAGGAGAAAAATTGTTTCAGAGGAGCTAGCTAAAGGTAAAGGGAAGAAGAGTGATAGGAATAAGAGGGAGGCAACAAGGAGGAACAAATATCACTAAGGTCACTTGAGGAAGCATCATTCACCCATTAAACTTTTAGATGATCCCTCAGATAGTGATGATGATATTGATTCTCACTATTGCCAGTATCTTATGGCTATGACTGAATTAGCAGACTTAGATGATGAGTTGGTGGAGGTCTCTCAAATTTCCAAAAGGACACCAAGTGGGTTTACCTACTCAGCTGCTGACAAAGCAAGGTAGTGCCTTGCTTTCTAAGCTTGTGCTTAGTTTTTGTCCTTTATGTTGATTCCATTTCTTTTGGCTAGTTATGTTCCTGATGTTGATGATTACTATTCCTGGTTTCTAGTATGGTGTGTCATAAAAAATGCTCCCTTGTTATTTTCATAGCCTTTTAGGTCTTGTTTCATTATGTTGTAACTATGTTACTTTGATTTTATGTTGTATCATGGCTTGAACATGCTTATTTAGGTACTAAAACTAAAAGAATGATGTCTTGTGAAGGTGTTGTGAAGTGTTGTAAGAAATTTCTACATTCTTCTAGACTCTATTTAATGCAATTCACCTAAAAACCACCTTTTCACTCATCGACAAGCCCTATTTTGAAGTGTTGTAAAGTCTTGGAACAAGCTTTCATGCTCTCCTACGCATATTTTCACTATTTACACCCTTCTCATGCTTTATTTTTTCCCTTTATGCCCTCATATGACTTAATTAAGTGTGTTTTTGCATATTATCCCAACAAATAACATTAAATACAATAATTTTACTAAAACTTGTTTTTAGGTCTTAGGTGGGACCCATTCGCCATGGGTGGCGAATGAGTACCCCTTGGCCCCAAATTTAAAATATTTCAAAATTCCTTTTGGGATTTTATCCAAATCACTTGATGTCAGCCTATGATGAGGTATGAATAGATACTAAGGCACTAGAATTGTATAAATAAGTGTTTTTCACCTCATTTTACATCATCCAACATTCACATATCATATTCAAGCAATCGCAAGCATTCAAGCATCTTACATCAACAATTCAAGCACTTTTCAAGAACTTTGAAGTAGCCATTGGCATTACTTCATACTTGCATTATCAAGAGTTAGGTGAGTTGATAGCACTTGCATGTTATTAGTTTATCTTTCTCTTTCATTACATTGTCTTTTCAAGGGTTTAATCACCAAAAGTTGGGTTTGACCAAGGAAAACCCCTATTCAGTAACCCCTAATCATTTTCCCCCTTTTGCTTGTTTGTTTGCACCCCTTTTTTTGCAAATTTGATAGGTTATTAGGTGTTGAAGAGTAATCTTCAAGTCAACTAGGTGATTCAAGTCAATTTGAGTCAAAATCAAGCTTGGAGAGAGAGTTATTTGTCTGTTTTCTACAGATTTGACTTCGACAACCCTACAAGTAGACATTCCTAGATCTAGTGTTGCAAAGTTGTCTCCTAGTTTTTCAAAAAAATTGGGGGAGGACTGATTTGTGAGGTTTCCTATGGTGAATGAGTCCCACCTTAGGACTGGAAACTTGAGTTTTGTCAGATTTTAGATCCCAACAGACAAAAATTAGCTCCCAACAGTTTTTCACTTGTAGGTGGATTGATTCGCCACCTTGGGTGAATGAGTCATACTAGGAAAAATAAGTGAATTTCATCAGCATCCCAAAGAATCTAACATCCCATTTTTCATATATCATCTCATTCTTGGACACCGCACTAACAAATGTTGGACATTGAAGGACATAATGGATAAGTATCACTTCACTGATATCGACTATTTCCCCATCATACCTTAAAGCAACCAAATCCCATCCTCATGCATAGTTGTAGAATTTCCCATTCTCACTATTACACGATCCTTTCACATCACCCACCTCGGCTCCTTCTTGCCTTTACACTTTATGGAGGGAAAGACGTTGTTAGCCTTGTCCTTGTAATGCACTTGTCTTTGTCTCTTAACTATGTTATTCCTTTTTTCACTTATCTCTATGAGATTGAGAAACTAATAACTTAGTTAATGATTGACTTATATTTTCATTACTTGCCTTTTAATTTTTCCTTTTATTTTCCTTTCATGTGCATATCATGTTCCCCTATATCGTGTGCTTGATGTTCTCTCTCTTTGTACACTTCTTCTATTTGTACCTCTATTCTTCTATTTGTTGTGCCTTGTATTTTTCTCTTTTTGTTTTGTGTTCTCCTTTTGGGGATGACACAAAGTGTAGAGATGCCCTATGTCTCTTCCATGTTGACCCACAAGGTCCTTGTCTTTTTCTCTTTTCATTTTGTGTTCTCCTTTTGGGGATGACGCAAAGTGTAGAGATGCCCTATTTCTCTTCCATGTTGACCCACAAGGTCCTTGTCTTTTTTTCTCTTTTGTTTTGTGTTTTCCTTTTGGGGATGATGTAAGGCATTGAGACCAAAATGCCTCCTTAATGTTGACCCAAAAGATTTTTCATTTTTCTTTTGCCTTTTTCATTTTCTTTTTGCTTGTATTTTCCTTTTGGGGACGATGCAAAGTGTCAAGACCACAATGTCTCTTCCATGTTGACCCAAAATGAACTTTATTTTCTTTTGTTCTTGCTCTCTTTGTGTCATTCTTCTCATTTTATGTATTTAAGGAATGATGAAAGTTTCATTTTCTTTCAAAAAAAAATTGCAGCAATGAATATACTGACCCCAAATCCATAGATCCCTTATGTGTTTGGTGTGTTTTCCTTTCTAGGGGGCAACTCCCTTTTTTTTTTCATTTTCCTTGAAATGATGTAGCCTAACTTCGAAACAAATGACTTGGCATAGGGATTTTCGAGTTGGCTCTCATGTCTTGTTTTATTTTTTATTTTTCTTTACTTCTCTAATTTAAAGTAATTTCTCATAGAACAATGTGTAACAATTCGTTTAAAGTGGCAGGCATACATTACCATAATTCACTTGCATTCTTGGTTCTTAGTGTAGCCTTGTCATTTTCGTGATGCGTTTGTCACTTTGTGGATGACAAATTGGGTGTGATGTCCTTCATAAGTATGATTTTTCTTAGCATATTACATTCATCTTAGTGTCGTGATGCGACGTATTGTATCCCCTAAGTTGTGAATATAAAATTATTTGATTGGTCCTCTCTTGGAGACATTATACACAATGTTCCCTAAGTGACTAACCTTGCATAAGCTAAACAAGACTCCTTTGAACATCTTACATTTTTATGCTTTACATTTTTGTATTTTTACATTTTGCATTCCTTTTCTCCACCTTGCATAACACAACTTGCATGAATGTGGTACCTTTCTTTTTGTTCATGATTATTTTCTTGTGGTGCCTTGTTAAAGTTATCAAAAGGTATAACTTTGACATGGTTGAGCGGGAAGCCCACCTAGCAGCACGACTTTTCTCCATAGCCACCTTTGTGTTTTGTGAGTGCATACCAACTAGCATATGTATCTTACTTTCTAGGCTTTCTCACCCTATGAACAACTACTTTCATGGCCCCAAAGTGAGTATACAGTTGGGCCTTCTCACCCCATGGATAGCCTAAAGTTCTGTGGCCCCAGAGTGAGTACACATTCTCTTTTTCAAATAATCAACCTAGATCTCTTTTCACAACTAGTTGGATTGATGATCGAAGCTTCATCCAATTCATCTCAACACTTGTGCATTCCTTTGTTCTTATGCTTAGTTTGCCATGGGATCTTCATCCTGGGGGCTTGATCATCCCTCTTGATCGTTGTCATTCCATCTTGCTAACATAAGTGCATTTGAAACCTCCCCTCGATGTTCATGGCTACTTTAGTGTGAGTTTGAAGTAGGTTCATCTTCTCACTAAAGTGGGGGCTAAATGTGCCATAGAAAAATGGTCCCTTGTCATTTTCATGGCCTTTTAGTTCTTGTTTCATGGTGTTGGAACTATGTGTCTTTGATTTTATGTTGTATCATGGCTTGAACATGCTTATTTAGGTACTAAAACTCAAAGAATGATGTCTTGTGTTTAGGTGTTGTAAGACATTTCTACATTCTTCTAGACTCTATTTAATGTAATTCACCGAAAAACCACCTTTTCACTCATCAACAAGCCCTATTTTGAAGTGTTGTAAAGTCTTGTAACAATATTTCACACTCTTCTAGGTATATTTTCACTATTTACACCCTTCTCATGCTTTATTTTGTCCCTTTATGCCCTCATATGACTTAATTAAGTGTGTTTTTGCATATTATCCTAAAAATAACATTAAATTCAACATTTTTCTTGACACTTTTTTTTAGGTCCTAGGTGGGACCCATTCTCCATGGGTGGTGAATGAGTCCCTCTTGGTCCCAAATTCAAAATATTTCAAATTTCCTTTCAAGATTTTATTCAAAATCACTTGATGTTGGCCTATGATGAGGTATGAACGGATACTAAGGCACTAGAATTGTATAAATTAGTTTTTTCACCTCATTTTACATCCTCCAACATTCACATATCATATTCAAGCAATCTCAAGCATTCAAGCAACTTACATCAATAATTCAAGCACTTTTTAAGCACTTTGAAGCAGCCATTCAACCATTGACATAACTTTAGACTTGCATTATCAAGAGTTGGTGAGTTGATAGCACTTGCATGTTATTAGTTTATCTTTCTCATTCATTACATTGTCTTTTCAAGGGTTTAATTACCAAAAGTGGGGCTTGACCAAGGCAAACCCCTATTCAGTAACCCCTAATCATTTTCCCCCTTTTGCTTGTTTGTTTGCACCCCTTTGTTTGTAGATTTGATAGGTTATTAGGTGTTGAAGAGTGATTTTCAATTCAAATAGGTGATTCAAGTCATTTTGACTCAAATTAAAGCTTGGAGAGAGTTATTTGTTCATTTTATGTAGATTTGACTTCAACAACCCGACAAGTAGACATTCCCAAATCTGGTGTTGCAAAGTTGTCTCCTTGTTTTTCAAAAATTTGAGGAAGGAATGATTCACCACTTTGTGGAAAATGAGTCCCACCTTAGGACTAGAAACTTGAGTTTTGTTAGATTTTAGATCCTAACAGACATAAATTAGCTCCTGATAGTTTTTCACAAGTGGGTGGATTGATTCGCCATCCTAGGCAAATGACTCCTACTCAAAAAATTAATGAATTTCATCAGCATCCAAAACACTCCAGAAAGCTCACATTTCATCCAGGTGCACTCAGATTCATCCCTGTACTTTTTGTTCTACATAATTTCTTCATTTACATAGTTGTTTGCATATCATAATGTGTTTTCAAACATAGTTGTAATTGCACTTTTGCATTCATTTTCAGTCACCTAGATTAATCTATTGAATTTATTTAAATTCATTTACATCATATCACATCACACACATCCTAATTTGAGTGATACATAAGAATTTTTGGCCCTATCTCTCTCCTTTTAGGTGAAAAACCCTAGAAGTGCAAGAGTAGTCCATAGGGTCCCAAAAATCTATGTTTCATATGGATGTGCAAATTTTTCTACTACAATGATGATACCTTTTGGAGGGTTGGTCTTCTTGTTCGATTAATGGTTTTTGTGTTTTTGTTCTTCCCTATCTTTCAAATGATTACTTTCAACCATCCGGGAAATATTTCACATTCTGGTGAAATGAATTTTGAAATGAAAGAGAAATGTAATTGTAATTGAGTCAGATGGTTTTTGCTCCCTTATCTTATAAAAGGGATTTCAAGGCTCATTATAGGGGATGCAAATTAACAATCTAAGATGAAGCTTATAGTAACATGGTCTAAATTGTATAGGGCCAGTTCTGGGTTTTAATGAAGTCTTTTGAAGTCCTATAATTAGAAGTTTAGTTACAGTAATGTTATATATGCAGCTTAATGGTCATATATGCTAAGTTGGTTGTCTCCAAATGTATACCTTACATGAATTATAAATATAAGAAATTAAGGGTTTCTACTATTTGTTTTCATGTCTTTCCTTGAATGTCCTTTTTATGTTATTATTTTCATTCAAAGAGTGAATTAAATCATATCAACATGAACAAAGGTTTGTGTAATTATACAATTGGATAGTTCAAGAATGGCTAAGTTTGGTTTCTAGTGTCAATGATGTAATGCATGAAATGATAGGCATAATTATAATAGAATGAATGTTGTAATGAATTTTGAGCTACATGATTCAAAAGACTCCGCCCTAGGATTAGGCACTCATATCTAATGTTACCATTTCCTTAGTTTGTTTTGAGCATTTATATTTGAAAACAAAGTTACTTATCAATATTTTTGTGGGTGTGTATAAAATTTGATTGAACTCATATCTCTCTAGTTTAATTCAAACATTGCCATAAAGGTCAGCCAAACCTTTAGGGTACATGGTCACTTAAACAATTTTAGGAGAATCATCTATTTTCTTTGTGTTTGATGCTTATACACACAAATATCTACAAGCACTTTGTTGGGATCACCCTCTCAGGTTTAACAGATCCCAAAGTGTAGGGGATAAAGGATTTAAATACCTAATATCCCATATGTTGGCCACTACCTTTGAATATTCTTGAGCATAAGGGTTGGCTACCCTTTAGAGGGTTTCAAGGTTCAGTTGGAGAAAGAACCAACAGAATGGCAACTCCATTGAGGAAAGCTTAAGGAAACTATAATGGAAGAACTTATTGCGTTAAAGTGTCAAATATTTGTTAAAGAGTTACTGTCAAGCCTAGCTTTGTGTCAATGGGCCAATCCTTTGAAATGAGGAAAAAGTATGTTGTGTCTCCTGTAAAGATTTGCTAAGTGTTGTCAAGATTTACAAGTCCATAAATAACCCTACAAATTCTCACTAGAAGTGGGTGGCAACTCTAGGAATCTCTACACCAGTGTGAATTGTTTGAAAGATTCTAGTGAAATGGAATGAAAAGTTACTAAGGACAAAATAAGAAAAGTATGAAGAGTTTATTTGTGAATCTATTGATTAAGGAGGCTTAAATTGAAATGTACTGGTGAATTAAAATTCATGTTGTTGAATCTTTCCTCTACAAAGGAGGTGGTGACTCTGCAAAGAACCTAATGAAAATACAGAGAAAGATGTAGATCTACAAAGTTTTCTAGTTAGAAGCATAATTCAAAATAGCTGTAGTATATATCCAAGTACTTCCTCTATTTTGGTTTTCAAAGAAAATTAAATCCATGAGAAAGCCACTATGAAATGATTTAAGTAATTTTTTTTTGCTTCCCTATTATGCAAATTAATCACAAGTAGAGGGAATGGTAGTTTGTTTTACATACTTCTAAGATAAAATTTGCAATATCTAAGTTGGGTTGAAGAAGTATCCTTATTTTTTTCTGCCTTCCAGAAAGTTTTAAAGCACAAAAGAGTTTGTTATACATTTTAAACATGAGGCATTGGATAATCAACTTTGAAGTTTATTATTAAGGATTGAATTATGGGTATAAGGGAGATGTATCATTCCCCTGCATCACTTGGTGGAACATCAAGTAAAACTATGAGGGGTGTGTAAATTTTATCATCTTATACAAGGAAATTTTTGATTGAGAGATATAAGTCATTAAGTTTTAAGGGTATTTAGGGTTTCCCTAATAAGATTCCTAATGATATTAGGAAATATTTTCCTAGGTTTGCAAGGAAAAATTATAAGTCAGCTTCCAAACATCTGAATGTATTCATGGATTTAATGGGCGATTTTGAGGGAGATCATGAAGATGCTGTCATGAAGCTTTCTACCCAGTCTCTAATAAAAGAAGATGCCAGAGATTGGTTTTCATATTTTCCACTATGTTCTATAGCTTCATGGGATAAGAAAGAGATTTATGGAAATACAAAAAGATGAAGATAAGTTGGTTCCTACTTTTAACCTCAATTTTATGAAAGTAGTCAAGGATATTCTTGAACACTTAGGACCTAATGATGCAGAATGTTTGATTATGTATCTAGGTACATTTGATAATAAGATGAGTTATTTGATAAGGGATAAGGAACCCAAAAAATTACAACAAGCATACCACATGGCTATGCACATTGAAAATACTATGAAATACTCAATGATGAGGAGGTATATGGCTGCAAGTGTTTGTTATCCTAGTGCACATCATATAAGTGAAATAAATAAGTATGAGAAGGATGATCAATGTGATGATATTTTATCTTGTTCACCCTCATAGCATGTTATTCTTGGGCAGTTTTAGGATATACTTCAACAAAGTTTGAGAAATGATGATCAAGAGTTGTTAGTTCAAAGACTGTTAGATATGAAGAGATATGAAAGGGAATCTCCATATGAGTTACTAGCAAGGTTCTTGGATTCCTTGCTAGAAATTCCTAAAAGGTTATGGCCTGAAGAATCAATGTGCATTGACATATTCTGTGACATTTATGAGTCAGGACTTAGTGCCTTGTCTAAAGAATTAAAAACTTAGGATTTTGATCAAATAATTGATTGGATTAGGATTGTTGAGGAGGATAAGTATGATTATATACAAAGAATGAGGTATTAAGATCCCAATGGAGAATTCCCTGTTGAAAATCAAACATCTACCCAAGCAATGGATAAGGATGTTTCAGAAGATGAATGCCTTGGTAGAGTACAAATGATGACATTATTGTGCTTAGAAATACTACTGATGTACCTTTAAGAGTTGATAACTAGGGTAATAAAAATGAAGACTCTGATTATTCTCATAAAGGAAACGAGTCTTTGTGTGATGGTATCGAAAATCATGAAGTTGGGTACTCACTAGTAATTAAACAAATCCCATGTGATGGATACTGGGAATGCAATCCATTAGCATCAAAATTAGAATATATTGGAAATGGGATTGGTGATGAATTTGAAGATAAGAATGTTTGTGCCCAACACCCGAAGTTTGAACTCAGTAGTGAAAGTGATGTTAGATGTATTAGGGTCATGACTTTGAGTGCTTGTATGAGATAGAGATGGACATGATTGTTTTCAAAAAAATTTCTATTGAGAAAGGAAGTGAATGAATATGCTCAATTGAACATAAGGAATGCTCAAAATACAATCAATCATGCACACATGATTCAACATGCATGTTGATTGATGGAACATTTGAAAACCTTACTATAGATCATACCAGTCCTAAACTAATTGATCCCTCCTTTGAAGCATTTTGTTTCAATTTGAGAAATTATTCAAAGGAAGGATTAAATTATGTTAATGAGCCTAACATATAGATATTTTTTGATGGCTGAGATGGATACATAACACTTCTTATGGTTGTAACCCTAATCTGAATAAAAATAACAATTCTATGGGGATTGAGGAGTTACTTTCCAATGGAAGTATAGCATTAGACAACATAGCTAGTATATACTGCCTTGATCAACATGAACACCAGCTTGAATAGAGGCTTGTGTATGAATGTTTCACTTTCCCTATCTAGTTGGATGGGAATCTGGTGGAATACAATTGCAAGCTGAGTTAGATAGAATACTCCACTAATCATATTTTTCAGTCAATGATTAATCACAATTCATAGTTGGACATGAATGCCACTAAAAATAACAAGTTCATGGTGGTTAAGTCCAGTGAATGCAACATGATCAGTGGGTGGGAAACTCATGAAAATATTTTCAGCCTTAGCATGATACAGGCAGTGGAAAACAAGGTATTTGACAAGGGCAAGTATTGGCCTTAAGTTTAAGTGGCCTGGGACCACCATGTGAAAATGAAACCAGGGTGAATTGCAGGGTCCATATTGAAGAAATTTCACTTTAGAAGAAGGTTTCAGGTAGCATAAGGACTAAATATTTTGATTTAAGTTTTATGGCCTATATAAATACTATATATATGTTTGGTTGTTTTAGGTGTGTTTTCTTGCCTGGTTTGGGTGGGTCCTAGTTTTGTTTTTTGCACCTGGTCTGCTTCAACCTAAGATTCTTGGATCTCACCATACCTATGATAGGCATGTGTCCCCAATAGGAGCCACTGATGGAACCCCTCAAAAATTTTCTTTGGTTCCATTTTAGAATTTTGCAATACTTGACTTTGACATGTGCTTTTGGCTAGGGGTTCTATTCCTCATCACTATTTTAGCATTTATCTTGTCAAAACCCTTCTAAAGTTAACCTTGAGCCTAAAACCCTTTGTCATTCTATTTCGTTGTTGACTTGTTGCTCCTGATTTCTAGTTGCCTAAGTCACCACTTATGCCATTGGCCTCATTATTTTTACTGGCCCCTAGTTTTAGGTTTATTGGTTGTTGAGTACCTTTTTTGCTGCTTAATATTTCCTATGTTTGAGCTTAAAATTCATATTAAATGACCTAAGTCTTAAGTATTCATGTTTAAGGGTTAAACCAATGTTGACCTAGGAGTGGCCCCTCTTTTAAAACTAACAAATGTGGAATGTGCAAATTTAAGTTAAAGGGTAACCATCTAATTATCATTGATGAATCTCCACCATTCCCCATCGACCTATTCCATTCTTCTCTACATTAAAATATTTGAGCGGGTGAGCGGGTGAAGTTCTACATGTCACATACTGGCAGTGGGACCTCTTTTTCCAAAGGGTTGGCATGCAGAGTATTAAAGGATCGACGATCAGGATTCATGACACGTGTCTTCATTTGGTACATTCCCTGTGTGCCCATTCATTCTATGTATCAAGGTGAAGACATCACATGAGCTAACGGGCACTAGACATGTGTTAGTCTTACTTGGTGGGCCTGGTATTCTTTTATGATTTGTGAGTGGTATTAAAAAAAATCGATGGTGGTTGACGGGTGACATGGTCAAATCTCCACCGCTCCCTGCCACCCCCCTCAGTTTTATTTAAGACTTATAAAGTGGGTATGTGTAGTCCATCATCATGGAAAAAATAGGCCCTTAAGTGGCAAGAAATTTAGAAAAATCAGAGTTAGGAAACTTGATGTAAAAATTTGAATAAGTTGTCTATATTATTTCAAAAATATGTAAGAATAGAATCTGAACAAAATTGAATGTAGTTATCAAACTATAAGGTTTATTTAAAAAAAAAAATCTATTTGGTGAAAATTTGAAATTTCAATATAATAGTACTTAAATTTTAGGGAAAAAATAAGTAGGTGTCTGTCTGACCACCCTAACCACAATAAAATGATGATAATTTTTTATAATATTTTAGATATAAGTAGAGGACTCATGTCTCGATGTTATGCATAATTTTTTGTAATTTGTTTCCAAGTAAATAATTAATTATGAATTTTTTATTACAACTTTTAAAAAATATGAAAAATTGTATGTTTGACCACCTTAACTTGGTAAAAAATTCATGAAATTCAATATATTTTTTTAATCCTATAGTATGTGAAGCATAGAATGTGACGCATGTTTCAGATTCAAAAAATGTGATATTATTTGAAAGCTATAGATGTTTTTCAATGAACCTATCAATCAAGACTTTAGTCGTAATTCAAATAGAAAATGAATAATAATAATTTATTAAATTCAAAGTAAAGCATAATTTATATTGATGGAAAGCTAAGAGTATCCTTTAAAAACCCTTTTTGTTTCATCAATTTTGGGTAAAGAAAAAGTCATTAGCCACATACCCTTCACATACCCATCATATCACCACTTTTTGACCCATCATGATCCTGCACATACCCAAGTGTCATGGGCTTGTGGGCAAGGTGACATATGTTACTCCATGGAGGGACACACTAGACTTTAGAGATGGAAAATGTATTAAAGGTTGATGATCAATAGTTGATAGCGAGTGATGTGGGTCAATCCTGATCACTCCTTGCCATCCCATGCAGATCCAATTGATACCTCCCATTTCTCAGTAGGAGTGGGTGATTGCCACATAGACATATTTCAAGGGCTTTGGTAAGACTTTAGTAGGGGTGAAGTACTGCTAAAATTTAGCTGAGACTATACTGAGGTTATAATGGATGCCATATTTTAGAATTGGTCTCTTATTGGCACGCGTTTGAGATCTAGAAGGAGTTTTCTTATTGCAGTCATCAGTTCTATCAATTGCTAGTACACATGGGAAGGTAAAATTGAGAGCGGGCAAGGTACGTGATGATATTTTGCAAACAAATCATGATCGCTCCCTGTTGTATTACTATGACAAGATACAAGTGAATTAATTCCTATATGCGAGTGAGTAAATGTGACACAACAAGATATCAAATGTTGAGTATGAGATTAATTTGCTAAGTGGGTGTATATCCACTTAGGTTTTTATGATTAGGGAAAGACATCTGAAAGCGCATGTCGATTAATTTTTTATAATTAATCATTCAACATTATTATCTATTGATTTGTCTTGATGTGTGATCAATGACTGAGATTCAAAAAACCAAGGTGGTTGATTATCAATTTTCTCATGCAAGATTTCTTGAAGCATTAATGCAAACATTCTCTAATTGCTCTATTTAATGAGCATCTCATACTAGTTATTCTCACCTGTTGATGAGTTTAAGTGTTGAGGATTTAAGTAAGAAAGTAAGGAATTATTCTTAGTAGCTATAGAGTTTGTGAGAGCTGAGTTTGAGTGATAAAGTTCATACATTCTGGGAGGTGCCTTGGTCCTGTGTGTTCATTTTGTTGAAGATGAGTAAGGTAAGTGTGTCTGTCAGTCCAATTTGTAGGTCTAGGAGGCTATATCCCATCAAGTCTCAAGATGACACTATTAAAATTGTACAAGATACCCCTAAGGTTCCTGAAACTCCAAGGAGGAAAATGAAGACTGACAAGAAATCTGCTCAAAATATGGTGAAGCATGCCTATCATCTAAGGAGCAAAATTGTTTCAAAGGAGCTGGCTAAAGGTAAAGGGAAGAAGAGTGATAGGCCTGAGAGGGAGGTAACAAGGAGGAAAAAATATCATCGAGCTCACTTGAGGAAGCATCATTCACCCATCAAACTTTCAGATGATCCCTTAGATAGTGATAATGAGACTGATTTCGGCTACTGCCATTATCTTATGGCTATGACTGAATTAGTAGACTCAGATGATGAGGTGGTGGAGGTCTCTCCAATTTCCATAAGGAAACCAAGCGGGTTTACCTACTCAGCTGCTGACAAAGCAGGGTAGTGCCTTGCTTTCTTAGCTTGTGCTTAGTTTTTGGACTCCTTTGTGTTGATTTTGTTTCATTTGGCTAGTTGTGTTCCTGATGTTGATGGTTATTGTTCTAGGTTTTTAGTATGGATGTGCAAATTTTTTTGCTACAATGATGATACCTTTTGGAGGGTTGGTCTTCTTCTTTGACTAATGGTTTTTGGGTTTTTGTTCTGCTCTATCTTTCAAATGATTACTTTCAACTATTTGGGGAATATTTCATGTTCAGGTGAAATTATTTTTGAAATGAAAGTGTAATGTAACTATAATTGAGCCAAATGCTTTTTTCTCCCTTGTCTTATAAAATGGATTTCAGGGCTCATTACATGGGATCAAATTAATAGTTTCAAATGAAGCTTATAGTAACAGTGTCTAAATTATATAGGGTCATTTCTAGGTTTTAATTAAGTCTTTTGAAGTCCTGTAATTAGAAGTTTACTTAGAGTAATGTTATATACACAACTTAATGGTCATATATGCTAAGTTGGTTGTCTCCAATGTATATCTTACAAGAATTTTAAATATAAGAAATTAAGGGTTTCTACTATTTGTCTTCATGTCTTTCCTTGATGTTTGTTAGATGTTATTATTTTCATTCAAAGAGTGAATTAAATCATATTAACATGAATAGAGGTTTGTGTAATTATACACTTGGATAGTTCAAGAATGGCTAAGTTTGGTTTCTAATGTCAATGATGTAATGCATGAAACAATAGGAATAATTATAACAAAATGAATGCTATAATGAATTTTAAGCTACATGATTTGAAAGAATCCACCCTAGGATTATGCACTAGTATCTAATGTTACAATTTCCTGAGCTTTTTTTGAGCATTTATACTTTAAAACAAAGTTACTTATCAATCTTGTTGTGGGTTAGTGTAAAATTTAATTGAAATCATATCTTTGTAGTTTAATTTGAACATTGCCAAAAAGGTCATCCAAACCTTTAGGGTACATAGTCACTTAAACAATTTTAGGAGAATCATCTATTTTCTTTGAGTTTGATGCTTATACACACAAATATCTATAAAAACTTTATTGGTATCACCCTCCTAGGTTTAATAGAGCCCAAAGTATAGGGGATAAATGATTTAAATACCTAATATCCCATGTGTTGGCCACTACCTTTGAATATTATTGAGCATATGGGTTAGTTTCCCTTTAGAGGGTTTCAAGGTTCAACTGGAAAAAGAACCAACACTCTGAAAAGCGGCCTACTCAACCACCAGATCCTTTTGTCGATGCTTGCGCCCATGTGCAAGGCGGTTTCTATGACTCTGGGAGCTAGAGACCATAAGTTGAGATGAAACAAAAGGCTCTTGCTTGGCCATCAGAGTGTCCATCATGACCATCTCTGACAGAGGGAGAGACTCCTAGATGGGAGCAAGAGGAAGAGACTAAGAGGAGGATGGAACAATAGTGGGGGGAGTCAGCTCTAATGCCTCGGTGGCTAGTGTCTTCCCATTCAATTCCTTGTGAGTAGAAGCTATAGGAGGCTGTAGAGGCTGAGAAATAGAGGATTTCCCATGAGGACCCTTCCTTCTCCCATAAAGGTAATGCCAAGGTCTAGGAGGCATAGTAAGAAGGTCCAATATCTGAATCTTAGCTTTACGACAAGCAAGCACCATCAGACTTCTTATGTGAAAGCTCGGAGTATTCATCCAAAACTCCTCTTTAGAAAGGGGATACAAGCAACACCTTGAGGATGGATGGGCCTCTCCTTTCCCTTTCGAGAGGAGGCAGCCTGCTACTACCCTATCAGAGGAGTCAATTTTGACTATACCCCTAATTTTATACTTTACCTAGTTTTGGTAAAGCAGGTCCATTCTAGGGGGAAGCAAACCGACCAAGGTGGGCCAAAAATGATCCAAGGAATAACCCCCATGGGATACCAATGGCTAATATCTAGTGTCATGCACAATGTGCACAACAACTTTGTGGGAGAACTTTAAACATTTGTGAATAACATAAGTGATCCCATTCATAGAAGCTAGCCACAGAATGCCCAACTTCATTATGAATAGATCAGATTCTAGAATAACATTGAAGGTTGTATCCACAACCCTAGGTCCAACTAGGATAGAAAGGGCTATGGAGCCATATGGCTTAAGAGAGAGGCCATCGTGCATACGTATAGTAGATTTTGTTTATTCATATTCTTCCCTCTACAATGAATTTAACCATAATGTCTCCTCTGTAATAATGTTCACTCGGATCGCAGGGTCAACTAGGAATCTCGTCACAATTTTTATGTTGAGGTGAGCGAGAATGTATAGGGGAGGGCTATCATTCAAAGGAAAGTCCTATGAGATGAATGTCACATATGGTGAGCTAGTTGTAGGCTATGGGGGTGGAGTAACTGAGACCATGTTTACATATGCTGATGGTTGAGGAGAAACATCAGAGGGGGACTAATCAAGTTTGTAGAATGAGACGAAAATGGGTTCTTGTAAATATACAACTCACTATTGGCCTTCGTTATCAATTTATTCACATTTTGTTTTGTCCCATCGAGATGAATGGTACTATCATCAATGCACTCCTGTATCTTAGGATGCAGGTGCATACAATGCTCGGTATCATGCTTGTTGATGTGATGGTATTGGAAAAAAGAATTCACATCATACCAATCAAGATAAGGTTCCTTTAGAGGTTGAGGGTTTTCCAAAGTTATGGTCTTATCCTTCAACAAATTTTGTAAATGGAAGAATAAGATTTTCTTAACTTTATAAACTTCTTGTTGCATTTGAGGCCATGATCGTTAGTCACGGTGACTACATTCACATCAACCTTTCCTTTTCCTAAGATGGACATAATGGAATTTCCTTTTGAATGGGAGTGTGAGGAAGATCCCCTGAATTGAACCACCATTTACTGATACTCTCATAGTGTGACACATAGATGTGCAAAGGAAGGGTATTTCATCAGGGAAAACTTCTCTTGCCAGGCTCACTGTAGGTTGAACCTATGAACACCTTCTACACATTAGAGTCAGGAAATGGGTATGAGATCTATGAAAAGAGTGCTTGGTATCACGCTATGAAATTAATTATCTTCTCGTTATCTCCCTACTTACACCAAATGAGATCTGAGAAGGTCATCTTTGGATCAATGTTAGCCAGGAATTGATAGAGAAATTGGTTAACAAGCTGATCAAATGAGAATATAGAATTATCAGGCAAGGAACAATACCACTCGAGTGTTGTGTCCTTGAAAGATTGAGAAAAATGTTTCGCCATCAAAGCATCATGATGACAGAAATATATACACATGACATTGAAGGCTAGCACATGTGTTTGTGGATCCCATTTACCACCATACTTTTCAAACTTAGGAATCTTCATTCCTTGAGGGAAAGGAGTACTTAAAATTGCTACTGACAATGGGCTATGTTAGAAGAAGGGTTAAAAAATAGGCTGGGTGGAGGCTTGGGAAAGGCTCACCAACTAGTTTTGCATCCAACCCATGTTTTGAAGGAGAGCATTCAAGATAGGGTCAGAGGATGACAAAGGCCTGATGGAATCTCTATAGCCACCACCTCTGGAGCTGATACCATGACCATCGCTAAAGCCACCACCACTACCAAAACCACCACCATAGCCTCCACTTGAGTCACCTCTGCCAGTGCCACCTCCGCTACCAAATCCACTGCCACTCATTCCATTGGTGCCTCCACCACTAGGGGTAGTAGGAGGGGTGAAACTAAAACCAAGGGGTATTATACTCACCTTGATAGTGTTAGGAATTTGAGAAGTAGAGGAGACACTGATCGAGGGGCCTATTTCATCCACGCATATAGACGTGGTAGGAATTGAAATGCCTATTTTCATTTCATAAGCATTGAGAATTTCCCCTTGGGTAGTACCTAATCTAGACTTATATGAAGGGATATATGCTTCGGTTAGATCGGTAAGACTATGTAAGAACTCTATGCCCATTTGATCTTCTCCTAGCATATATCTCACCTTGCTAGCAAGTCTAGCGACTCTCGCCATGTTCGACACTTTTTGCAAATGGTTCACAAGGTCCAACAATCTATTTTCCAATGCCAAATTTTTTTCTATAGGGATATGCATAGCCTCATCCTCATACACAGATGAAGTCATAGGGGATACTGGAGGGGTAGGAGCATGAGTGGTCTCATCTATTAAACCCATTTCATTAGTGAAACCCATAGAAAAACTAGTAGTAAAATCAGTAGCTAAACCAGTAGAAAAATTGGTGGTAAAATAGGGAGTGACCTTCGCCTTTTCCATCGGTAGGTGTCATACGCTCCTTCTAACAATGTACCCAGAAGTTGTGGATTGGGTTGTGATGCTTATAAATCTTCACAACACTCAGGCTTACAATAGTTGCTAGACACGAAGGAAAGGTCTCAACAAAAACAAATGGATAGACATTGTTCATGTCAGGTTCACCAAAAAATGTAAGAGAGTGGGACCAACCACAACAAGGCTCTAGGTCACGGAGAGTCGAGAGTGGAGGGTTACCCTAACTTATCTTAAGCTAATGGGTGTTTAGGACATGAATCGAGAATGAAGATTGTTCTTAAGTGCTTCTATCACTCTATAGATTTGAAAGTCTAAATGAGGCTAGACAAGCCAGTTTTTAGAGTCCAAATTGCACCTCTTAGATAACTCTCTATTTGAGGATGGCAACACGGGTTTGGGATGATAGTGTGGCACATTGGCATCTCTTTGGTGCACTAGCATCTATATGGTCAAAAAAGGTGAAATATAGTTTAAAATACCAAAGAACCTACTAATAGTCTATCTAATTAAGTTTAATGAAATAAACATAACTATGAAGTATGAAAAGTAGCTACATAGATGATAGAAAAGGTAGATGAAAATGAGGGTGATGAATATCAACTCACTAAAGCTCTAGCTTGCTAGAAGCTCCACACACATGTTCATTGACACACAAGCAAGAGAGGGAAAAATGTTGGGTTGTATAGGGGTTTTCCTCAATCAAACCCCTGATTTGGTTTTTCCACCTCCACGGACAACCAAGAAAGCCAAGAAGCAGAAAATGTGATAAAGGAAAGAAGAAAGGAAAGTATTGAACAATATGAAAGATACAATGCTACTCTATCAAACTATAACAAGAAGAAAAGTGAAGCAATACCACCTCCACCCAAAGGCACTCAAGGCCAATGAAGGAAGAATGCAAGAAAATGAGCTTGGAAAAGTAGACATGTGTGGTTGCAACAGTGATGAAGGGAGGTATTGCAAGACTCCAAACTCACAGCTTCTATAGTAGCACAACACGTTCTCAATGAAGTTGATGGAGCAACAAAACTACTACAATGCTCAATGGATAAAACCAAGATCAAGTGAATTTCTAGAACCATGAAGAAGATTAAATGAGGGTGTAGAGGATCGAGTGATAGTGAAATGGATGCATCTAAAGACCAAAATGAGAGGGAAAGAGTCATTTTTAGGTTGGATGGTTGACATAGAGGCATTACAATTCATCCCTAGTGAGGAGTGTAATATTCCTATGGACACTTGAGGAAAAAATATGTTAGGGAAGACAATGCACCATGCTCATGTCCTTGACAAATATTCCCCCACCAACATGCAAAATAGGTTCCAAGTGGATGGAAGGCAGGTGGGTGAAATGGAATTTTGCCTTCGGGTTTGGTTTTCTAGGGTGAGGGGATGCAAAAGGGGAATTTACACAAGGGGTGAAAATTCACTCGTATACAAATATACTTGTTCCTTATAAAATATTCACTTCATCAATTCATA
>VDFB02094627.1:0-60693 GCA_007258455.2 Sequoia sempervirens
CAGAATGAATTAGATCTAAAATACACTTAGATCTATTTTCTCTACTATGAAAGGGGGCTTTTATATTCTTACCCAATGCACAGCCCTTGCAAGTACATCTGTGCTCCTGGTTGAACTTAGGAAGGCCTGTCACCATCTTCTCCATGATAGGTAAGGCTCGGAAGTGTAAGTGAGCCAATCTCCGATGCCAAAGATCGCAAAGACTTGAAGAGTCATGAACCAAAGCTTGTAAAGAACGTGTGCAGACCTTGTAAAGGTTTTCATGTCTAACTCCAATTACTTGAGCATCCTTGAAGCTAGTGTTCTCCATCCATACTAGAACTTTGCCTTTGGAGAAGGCAACTTGATATCCTTTATCTTCCAAAGCTGAAATAGAAATAAGATTGAAGCGATTCGGGGAACATAAAGAACATTACTCAACTGAAGTGAGATCCGAATCCAAATAAAGTGTAGAGGTCCCAATTCCTTTCACGGAGTAGCTAGCATCATCTCCAATGATGACTTGTTCAGAAGACTCCTTTTCCACCAAACTTGATAAGTGCTCCTTAAAGCCGGTGATGTGTCGTGAAGCACCACTATCGATTATCCAAGTGTTGGTGTCGGAAGGTACACTGCTTGATAATGCTGAATAGAACAAATATTCACTTGAATCCTTTTGAGGAGAGGCATCATCAACATCCGCAACGGTGACCTGTTGCTTAGGTCTAGTTGGACAATACTTGGCGAAGTGCCCAAACTTGTCACACCTAAAACATTGAATCTTGGACATATCCCTCTTCTTCTTAAATGGAGGTGCATCATCATTTCCCTTGTCCGATTCCTCTTGAAGAATCCTTTCCTTCCATCTTTTCCTTTCTTCTTTGAAGTATGGGAGGCGAGAACATGAATATCTTCATTCTTTGAACTTTGACCAACGCCTCTTGCCACCAACCTTGATTCCTCTTGAATGCAATCAGATCTTAGGCGATCAAACTTAGGCAATTTTGACCTTGCACTGATTCCCTGAATGTATGATTCCCAAGACAAAGGCAGCCCATTGAGAGCGAGCATAGTCAGATCCTTGTCATCAACCATATGCCCAATTGTAGAGAGCTGATCTCTCAAATCTGCAATCCTCATAAAGTATGCAATCACTATTTCACCTTTCGCCATCTTCACATGATGAAGTTGTTGCTTCAGTGCAAGTGCCCGGCTGGTATTGTTGATTTCGTACATCTCTTCCAATGTTTTGAACATATCTCTCACTGTCTTTAACTTAGAGACGATAGGTACAATATGATCCTTGACGGAATCAACCAATATCTTCATTGCTTTAACATCTTTCTTCACCCATTGTAACTTCGCTTCTTCCTCCTCAGGTTCAGGAACGCTGGACTCTACGAACTCACCCAAGTCATTTTCACGCAAGGTAAGCATGATCCTAAACCTCCATGATGTGAAGTTGGATGCACCCTCGAGTCTATCCTCGATCTTCAAACCGTTCACCATCTTGACTAATGTAGATAGATGAACAACTAAGGTATTGCTGATTAGAAATAATCTGATCACGATCCTCTCAAACCCGCTCTAATACCATGTAAATTTTAAATGATCAGATTTAATGCACAGAAATTAATTCAAAATCAGACACAATAACACAGCAGATACCCTGGGAAAACCCTCCTCTTGAGGGAGAAAAAAACCCAGCAACAAAGAACTCTCTTATATATATAGATAGGGCAACAATTCTCTTTACAATGAGGCCGATCACAAGGCCAATATTCAGCACCTAACACAGATGCAATAATAATCTGCACTTCTCTAATAACTTTCTCTGCCTTTGACTGAATTTGCAATCTGCTCTATAAGAAATTCACACTCTCAATAGAAGAATATCATATCGAACTTACTTTATTATTTACAATGAGAGAGTGATCTCTTATTTATACAATATGAAGGGATGCCACCCTTGACTTGATACAAGTCGGCCAAATATAAAATATATCTTCTTTTAATTAATCGCACCAATGAAGGAAGGTCGGCCATAACACAAATGATGATTATTCATTTAAGATTTGTTGCTTAACAAATGAAAAATCTCTTTATAAGAATCGCACCTCTTGAGTTCGAGTAAATTAAATAGCATCATGCTATCATTTAATTTATTATAAAGAGGATATCGCTGGAAGTTACTTCTGACGCTGCAATAGATCATTAACAATTCCTTCACTCACCTCAAGGCTACCATTCCATATTTTTGACACAATTACCAAGGATAATTTGCTCAATGTTTGAACTCACAAATCAACAACTTACCTAATTAGATGCAATGGTTCTCTACTAACACAAGCCAAGTGACTCTTTGAAGCTATTTTTGCAGAAACTTTTCCTAATCTAATGTACAAACTCCTCTCGAAATGAAACGAACAATGTTTTTACCATATAAATAGTTTTCTAATTTCACCTTTTAGCCTTTAAGCTTTTGACTTTCTCCATTTTTCTTTTATTCTTGGCTTTATGCAGCCACCACACAACATTATTGTACATCCATATACTCCAAGATAATGTAAGTAAACATATAGGTTTGGCACGTTATCTCTCTTGTGTTCTCAGTTATTCATCCTCATTTTCTCCATTATGCTTTATGTTGTGTTCTACGTGCTTATATCAGGTTTTGTTCTTGAGTTCCTTTTTACCACACAAGAGACTCTTCCCACTACATATATCTTCTAGCTCCTCATATGATCCAAATTTAATTAGCAACCAGGTGGACAACACATGTAATTACAAACACATGATATGATACAAAAGAAACAAAGTGAAGCAAATGAAAATTAACCCAATAAACAGAGATGATACTGCATGTAAATGAAAGATTTATTGCAAATGAGAGTTATATAAAAGAAGGTAGCAACCACAGAGATGTTAAGCTACAACATTTTGATTTTGAGAGGTGACGACAAGCTTATGAACCCTACTTGGACAAAAGGGACAATAGGTATAGAGCTAGGAATGGTAATTTAAAACTATTGGGAGATAGATACAAGAGGAGACATAAATCGCCTCAAATATTCCCTTGCACAGATCACATGCCAAGATGTAAGAAGCAAAACCTCTTCTTGCATCTTAGAATCAAAAGAAGGTAGAAAAAACAAGGACGACAAAGGCATTGGCAATTATGGGTTCTACAAGGTCAAATAGAGATATAGGGCACTCTTCTTCTTCCATTGGGCCACAGATATGAGGATTAGGCATTGTTGATTGTAATGTTCCCATTTTACACCATATAGTTCATGAGCTTTTCGCCAGTTCCGAGTTCCGTCACAAGCTTCTAGGTGTGCTCGGGAGAACTCCAAACTTCTTGGAAGGTCCATGTTCATCTTTATTTGGCATCTGTTTATGGCATTGAGCTCAGTTGGTGTTCTGGATTGTAGTGACGCTTTCAAAAGCATTTTCGGACTCCTAGGGTGTTCTCCAAAGTTCTTGCAAAGCATGTCTATTTTTAGCGGGTCTCCAAGTTGACACCTATCATTGTCCCACTGCCTCAGTATAATCATGGCATGATTTGTTCAGGTTTCCAAAGCCTCGGCAGTACTTTCTGCAACTTGAATGGGAGTACTTAAATATTTGCACTAAAGTTCTAATGTTAATGTTATATTATATTACTTTAGTGATATATTTTTATATTAAATTGGCCTTTTTTCCCTCCAACTCTATAAAAGGAGGATTGAGCTCTCATTTCAAATATGCTAAAGATTACACATATTGTTATGCTGTCGGATTGAACCTGCAAGTTCTTCCAAAAATGGTTTGAGGATGAAACCCCTCATTCGATTCCTAGTTTCTGATTTGAGAGATAATCCCTAGCTAGTGGAGTGGTTCTATTTAAGAATCACATTTGTGCTTTGACGGAGTTCCAGTTTCCAAGGTTTCAAAACAAAGATTTTCAAAGTATTTTGAGGTGCAGATTTTTGGGGTAATTACTTGCTAATATTCTCAGTGATATTTTGGTGTTTTTTGTTTGAAGCTTTTATCCAATGGAATACTGGATGTCCGTACCATTTCCAAGAAGGGTCGTACCACCTTGGTTTTGCATAGTAAAAGTGATGAAGGGTTTGTAAGCAATTGAAACTTGTTCATGGTGTTCTTCATGGCTGGACGCCCCCTTCAAGGTATTTTGAAGGCTGATTTGCAAGTCACATGAATTTCCTAAACTGGCCATACCAAACACAGGGTTTCTTGGATGCACGGCGTGGGTTTCTGGAGTAAAGTGCCGATTTCCTATCATGTCTCCAATTTAAGGCTGGGTCAGCCAGCTTAATATTTTAAATAAATAAAGTTATTAATAAATAAATAATAATATTTAAAATTTAAATTATTAATAAATAATATTTAAATTACCAGTTCTGGCTGACTCATTTGAGTATTGGCACCTAAAATAATATTTTCAATTATATTTTCTTCTGGCCTACCTCTTCTATGTTGGCATCTATATTCATTATTTATATGAGGTCACTGCTCAGTTTTGGATCATTCAACATTCGGTTTTTATTCCATTATGGAGCAGACCAGCAGAAGGACGAAAACCTTATGCTAGGAAGGTGAATTTGACGGAAACCCAATTCATTGATGGGAAGGCTTCATCATGGAGGCCTAATTGGACTTCAACGGCGATTTAGGCACAGATGGTATATGCAGATCTGAGATAAGTTTAGGTGCAGCTCTTAGGGTTTGATATTTCATTCATTGTTCACATTGCAGTACTTTCAGACTTATCTATACTGTGAAATCTGGTTTGTGTGGGTTGTCACACCCGTTTAGACAGGTTGTGATCACATTCCATATTGCTACTGTTTGGTAATGTTCATATTTGGCATCTGCTGGGCGAATTTGTCATCTTCAGATCTAGGGCAGAGTTGTTACAGTTTGTGGCACTCAGATTTAGGGCAGAATCATATTCAGTTCTATTGGTCGAATTCATTGCTGAATCTCCTAGGCGAATTAAGGTCTTGCTGGCACATTTTCTTTGGGAAAAGTATACTTATCTTCCGCTTTACATCAATCCCCAGAAGTGCAGAAACTAGGGCTTACTGTAATTTAATAGCAATCATTGTGAGACAGCAACTCATGTTGTGAATGCATATTTGGGCTTTATTGATATTGTTATTGTTTCCATTTGATCCATGAATGAAGATGTTATTGTGAATGGTGAATGTGTGTATATCTGCTGTTTGTACTCGTCTACATATTAAGATTTTGCATTGGAATATCAAAGTTTGGGGTCGAGGCTAACATTGTGGTCAGATTTGAAGATATCCCGATTCAGGGATATTACATTTCCTGAGGGCTTAATGGTGTTGGTTGGTAGTGCCTACGCTGGGACAAACATTTACAGGCCTTAATTCAATGCACAAACCAAAAGTCTGAAGTTATGAATTTCTATTAGCTGGTCACCCCTGTTTCAACACTATTGGGATTGATTGAAGGTTTATAGCAGACCTGTAGGTGCTTATTACTTGCAATTTGATGGTGTTTGTGAAGGTGGCTGTTCATGTGGCATAATACTATTGCTGAGAGGTGTTTAACGTATGATTGGAGATGTTTTAATAAGGGTATTCACTGCTGTTCACCTGCAACAGGGTTAATAAAAGACTTGCAACTCATTATCTGACTATATCAGACCTGCCACAGTTTGCTGGGGTGCCATTTTCTGCTATTTAGGACTTGTTAGGGAGTGCTGAGTGTGTTTAAGGTTAATGATCAACCTTAGAAGGTGGTTCTCTACTTATAGATGGCATTTGGAAGCGTTCTCAGGAGCAATTCTATGACTGTACAGTCCATATGTCTGCTGTTTTGAACTGCTGTTACCCTTTTTCAGTCCTGCAACCCCATATTTGGAGTGATGGTATATGTGGAGGGCATGTAGGAGTGCTCCCAGGTATAAATTATGCCTTTGCTCAGAGCTGGAGTGATTTAAGAATGTTATCCAGGCCGGTTGGTGCATTTCCAGTGCTGCGATAAGCAACAGACCTACTCAGAAAATTAAATGCCAGCAAAACCTTCACTCCCAGGCCCATACCAGCATTTGGTTCTTCACTTTGGCAAGGTATTTAGCAGCAGTTCAGTATTTGGTGCCCTTTCATGCTAGTTGGTGTTGATTTGGATATTGTATGTGTCTCTGTTATTATCAAGATTTTTGTATCAGCATTGTGAAATGCATATCAGCACCCTATGTCTGCTGAAATCATTGTTGGCATGTATACGTTGACGTTTCATACTGGAAAAAACTAAAAAAAATAGGGGAATTTATTACATTGACAGTCATAGTTCCAATCTGTTTGTTCCTTGTAACATTTCTCATGTGCAACCTTCATTGGAAAGTACTGTATGGAATAAAGAATTGCAACATGAGACCAAGTTGGGATGTGCCAACTTTTGATTCAACGACATTCCATTTAATTTCAGCAATGGTTGTTAAATACTTCTCCTCCCCTGTCTAGATACATGTATACACTTATTGGATATCGGATACAGATGCAATACTCCTAAATATGGCATGGATACTATATCCAAGCATATCGATATACAAGCCCATATTTGGGCTCTATTTGATATGTCTAGAAACAGAACCACACCATCTAGTGTTGTATCTAGTTAGGATTTATGAAAAATCATTTAAAACTCGCACAAAATAATTAAAAAAAATTGCATACACATAAACCATTAAAGACACAAATATAATATAACAAAATCCCCCATTAACGGGGGTAAGCAGCATTAACACTAGTTGAAAAGTTAAAAAAGGGAATGATATTGGATTGGAGGCTCATTCGATTTTGAAGGGGTTCAAGAGAAAACCTTGGGAATGCAAGTATAGGCTTTGTATTGCAAGATGATAGAGGGGAATTCAAGAATGGCAGCTCTCATTATCTTGTGATAAAAACAAGCAATGAAGTAGAAGGTGAAGCGCTTGTGGAAAGTGTGGCAGCAAAGGCTTCTAATGAATATGACGATTTAACTAAAGAAGGTTGACTCTACTTTTGATAAATACAATCCACAAAGGATCTTGCCCCATTTGGAAGAAGAGATGTTATGTGCAGAAGGCCTTGGAGCTAGATTCTAAATTTGCTAAGGTAAGTTTTCAACATTGCAAGAAAAAGTTCAATGGGGTGATTTATTTTTTGGCCCCAATCAAAAGAATAGATCAAAACCCATTGACTACTGTTTATAGTCATTTATTGGTGTGAGGGAGGTAGTTAAATTGAATTTTACAGGGTTTCAAGATAAAACCTTGGGAATGCAAGTGTAGGCTTTGTATTGCAAGATTATAAAGGCGAATTCAAGAATGGCGGCTCTCTTTTCTTTGGGATAAAAACAAACAACAAAGTAGAAGGTGAAGCACTTGTGGAAAGTATGGTAGCAAAGGCTTCTGATGAATATGACAATTTAACCAAAGAAGGTGACTCTACTTTTGATAAATACAATCTGCAAAAAATCTTGCCCCATTTGGGAGTTGAGGTGTTCTGTGGAGAAGGCCTTGAAGCTAGGTTCTAAATCTGCCGAGGTAACTTTTCAAGATTGCAAGCAAAAGTTCAATACGGTGATTAATATTTTGGCCAATCAAGGAATAGATCAAAACCCATAACTACTCTTTATAGTCATTTATCGGTGTGCTGGAATGGCATTGAACAACAATAGAATCTCAAGTCCCCATGATCGGTTTTTGAATGTTCTATGGTTGGTGAGAATTGTGAGTACAAGATTCGTATATAAACCTCTTTAGGCAGCATGCCTCATTTATCATCATTGTGGTTTAGTTCTTGCATATTCATGGGATTTAAGTGGTTTTATTTCATGCATCACAAAAGTATTGCATTGGCTTTGAAGGTAATGGTAAGGCATGTAAGATTAATTACATCATGTGTGTTTTTGTTATGTAAAGGGATTGAGGAATGACAAATAACAATGTTAAATGTGGCATGTAAGCAAAGAATTCTCAAATGGAAGGACCCTCACCAAAAGAGTTTACCTTCCACTCAATGCTTACATTACATATTTGTCTACAGCTCAAAGGCAATTCTAAAGTTTGTGAAAATTGTCCTTGTAGATGATGGTTTCGGTGTTGGATACCTTCCACGCTCCAAGGAGAGGATTCATCAAGACTTCATCACGAACTTTGTCTCAGAGGGTTCCAAATGCAACTTTGCGGGTTAGGCTACTTCAAAGGTTCTTGCTTGCTCAATTTGAAAGTATGCTCAAGTTGAGAGGTGACGAGATAATAGAGGAGTTCAAATCTAGAGGAAAGGGAAAAGCTAATTTGGAGCCCATGTTGGTGAAAGTCAATGTGCTAGAAAAGGAGAATTGTGTCATGTGTGCCTACTACCAAGACTTGAGAAAGGTGTTTCACGGCCTTTGTGCTACTCACTATCATGGTCATTTGGAAGCTTCTAGCAACCATTGCATCCCCATATTTTGTGACAATTTGGTGCACCAAGCTAAAAGGAATGCAAATATTGTGAGAGGTTCAATTGAATGCCCTTAATCCTCAAGTTTGGTCTACTGAATCAGCAATTGAAGAAATTGTGGACAAGGGTGAAGCTTGTTCTCTAGGATTGGAAAATGGAGGGTCAACTGATGGTGGTGGTATGGTTTGGTTGTTTTTCTATGGTTAAGGTTTAGCTTGTTTTTGGTGGCTCCTATTATGTATCTTGGCTCCTAGTGTTAGAGGAGGTGGAAGTGATGGATGTAGGTGTTTCTTGGATTGTTGTGAAGTTGTTGGCATTTTGGGTTCTTCTAGTTTTGTCTGTTGTGGATGCTTTGTTTGTTTCTTTTATTGCATAGTTAGTTTTTATGAAGAACATGCTTATGTTTGAGTGGCGATCTGTTCCAAAGGTGACAAGATCTCCTATTTGGCCTTTTTCTATCTTTAACATTTATGTTATTGTAAGACTTTGTGGGCCATTTTATTGTTTCGTTCTTCAAATTGCACCTCTTATGTACTATTGTATTTTGTTCATTGGTGGGGGCCCCAACAGATACAGCTAATTATTAATCTAAAAAAACATAATATAACAAAATAAATATTATAAACTAAAATATATATTGATAAATACTTTTAAACTTATGTCCTATACCCTTAGATGTACAAATAATTGAATATATGTGTAATTGTTGTATTTAGCTATATGTGTATCAAGGAATATTTAAAATTTGTCAAATTTGTCGCTTATATTATCCATATCTCATGTTGTATCTATTGTCATGCAACTCTAATTTTGGCTTATGGCATCTTGTCAAAAGAGATATCTTTCTTGCCTTTACATTTACACTTTTCTTGACCAAATATGTATAGGCTTTTCCAAGTGTTCTAACCTTAAGAATTCCATTTCTTCTTTGGATCTAGAATCACAAGTTGATACAGTATTTAAGAACTTTGTCTCGCATTGTCATGTTTATCAACATTTGCAAACAAGACATCGAATGCATTAGCATAACATTGTAATGTCCCCATTTTTAACCCTACGCTTTCTAGTAACCGTAAGCCTATTTCCGGAGTCCCGTAGGCTAGTCGGAGGCAAAATTAGGGTTTCCTACTTTTTAGGAGGTTTCCTTCTGAGTTTTTAGGGGTTGCATGCAGGAGTTTGGCAGTTTGTCTTTTGGGTCTTTCTGGGTTTTTAGAGAGCTTAAGAGTCGTGTGACATGCATTTCAATCAGAGCATATTTTTGGACTTACTATTTTTAGTAAGTTACGATGGCTGCCTGATTAGTGCTCAAATGGAGAATGGAGTTTGGAGTCACTATTTTTAGTAAGTGTTATTTTTGGCAATGCAGTTTGGCAACAATGCAACATTTAGTTTCTATTTTTGGTAGGGCAACATATGCTAAGGCATCTCTAGCTTTCTTGGAGTCAGAATTGGAAAGTTGACAACTTAAATTATATTATTTGATATTTCTAATGCGCTTTTTGGTCCCCACGCCTAGGTTCATTGGCTTGAGTTCTTAAAAGGTGGTCTTTCATGTGGTCGTTCAAAATGAAGTAATATTTGCATTTTTATAAAGTTTATTGTTGCAAGTGAAGTTGCACGCCTAGGTTGAACGAGTAAAGTGATTTGTATTAAATATATTATTACTCCAAATGTGGCATCCCTTTTTGGAGGGAAAAGGATTTTCAAACTTCTAAGTTTGGAAATCTATACATACAGTGCTTTGCCTCTTCATTTAGTATCTATTATTTTTTCATAATGAAGTGCTGCTAAATTTTATTCAGACTCTTGCTTCGAAGTTGAGATGCCTCCTAGTTTCCTTCATTGAAAGACAACTCCTAACTTATCAGTGACTACTTCTTCACTCAGAGGTTGCAGATTGAGCTTCAAAGGTGATGGCTTCATTTGATGTTTTCTGATTTTGCGGTGTGATAGTGAGTTTGCTACCAGTTGGTTCCTTTTGGTGTGTTTTCTTCAGTTTGCAAGTTGTTGGTTTGAGTATGGCTGAAGTACGTTTTGACTCACACTGATTTGAGGAGACAAAAGTTGGTTCTGGGTATTGAACCTATGCATTTCTCATACTTGGACGCCCTTTTGCTCAAGTTTTGGTCATTTTTGGTGAAGATTTGGATTTTTAAGACAAGGTCGCCCTTTTCAAGGAGGCCTTACCATTTATGTGAGTGCATTGGGAAACATGCAGAAATAAACAGAGCTATTTGGAGGTGTTTTGCTGCTTGAACATGGACGCCTAGCATCTAAGTATCATTCACTTTTTGTTTGGGCTCATTCGGAGGTGATTTGACAAAGATATGAGCATTTTGGTGGTTTCCAGAGTTGCTGGTCAAAAAATCAGAACGCTGCAATTCTGTATCAGACCTGGTATTTTCAGTGTTTTACCTTATTTTCTTGATGCTCATCTTTGTATTTGATATGGAGATTATTGTCTAACATTTGGGCTTTCAAGTTGCTAAGAATATCTCGGTTTCATTGTAAAAGATTTCAATATTGTAATGTTGATTCAGTAGTACTGATCAGCTCTTTCATTTTTGCTCTTTAAATTCATTGAGGCTGGCTTGCCGCCTTGTTGCTTTCCTTTGTTACCCACTGAAAAGTGGAAGAGGCTAGCTTGCCGCCTAAGCATTTTACTATACAATTACTTTTCTTGTAGCCCGCTGAAAAGTGGAAGAGGTTGGTTTGCCGCATAAGTATTTACTTTTCTATATTGGTTGGCTTGCTACCAATATCATTTGTACTTCCAGCATTTTCAGTTATTGTAATCAGATCCCCTTACATCATATGCTCTCACCTTGCCCACTCCGAGATCTAGGTGATCCAAAAGTGAAGGATTACATTCTAGTTTGCTTATCTTTCTTTAAGCTAACGTTAGCGGGTGAAGTTTCATGTGAAAATTTGGAAAAAAACTAAGGGGAATATTATAGTGGTATCAAACCCAAAGTTCCTGCCAACCTGTTGGGAGAACAGTAAAATTCAAAGTTATCACAATGGATTTCAGTAGAGTTGCAGAACAAATCAAGAGGCAGTATGAGCAAGAGGCTTCACAGTTATTTGAAAAGTATCAAGGCATGATAGATGGGTTTAAGAACGCGGTTCCTTTTGACTCATTCTTGAATTATCTCGTGCTACTAAAACCTGGAAAATTGGGTGTGGTCAAGTACATCAGAAGAACAATGAAAGAAGAATCAGAACTTGTCGTAGAAGAAGGGCCAGAGATGGAAGAAGAAGTGTCTGTTTGTGGTTTGCAGCCCACAAGTAAGCACATGGGAGAGAAAAATCAGTCAACAAGCTTTGAAGATGGCACAAGCAAGGTGCACATATCACATCAAAATGATTAAGTTTGAAGAAGATACCTTGACTTATGAGGAGTGTGTGGTAGAGCCCCAAAACAATACCTTAGACTTGCATGTAAATGTAAATGGTAATGATGAAGATTGCTTTGGAAAAAAGAACAAAATAGCTATCTTGAATTCTAATTCAAATTCATCCAATGATGGTTTTAAGATTAATGACTTCACAGAAGATTTTAGTAGAACTATTGTGTGTGGTGAGTCGCTAATGAAGAGCATGTTGAGGGTAATTTTGGTGGTGTCATTGAATCAGCTCATTACCATTATCACAGTGATGATGTTTGTGATGATTAAGATGTGTTCGAACCTAATCATGTTGAAGATTTGGTGATGGATAATTCTCCTCTTGTTTTTGTCCCAACTTCTCAAGAGTTTTCACATGAAGAATCTATGACAAGTAACCAAGAGGACCTCTTAGGTATGCATGTGTCTACTAATGATGAGATCAGTAATATATCTACAGATGAAGGGCTCATTGAAGGCAAAAAGGATAGAGTTTTCAAAACAACCAACACTGATGATCCTTTACCTCATTACAATGATGATGACATAGGTGGATTTGGATTTGATTACCAAACTAAGCCCTTGGAGAGAGATACTTATGATGATATCAGTATTAGCGAGTTGGGAAGTGATTCATTCAAAGAGACAACACCCCAAGAGGAGAACAATGAGCACATTTCTTTTGATCAAAACAATCAGCCCTTTAGCGCTTGGGATCCGGGTGTGATGGCACCTAAGTATGATAAGGAATCTATTTGCGATGAATTTCCCTTTGACTCGGATGATGTTCAAAATTCAAAATACAATGCAAAATATGAGATTTCCATTGGAGAAGAACATGTCTTTGATGAAGAAGTTTGTAAGACAAAGCTCCATAATGACCTCTCTAAGACGGTTGCAGCCTCTAAAGCAAAGTTTGTTGCTACTGAAATTTTCAGAACACGATTAGTAGTGACTCTTTGATTGAGTTGGGGCCTGCCTTAGCCTTTGTTCAAAGTGACAGTGAGGAGGAAGTAGAGTTAGAAGACCATAAGGCTCCTGATAATGAAGAGTTTAAAGGTATTCTTGAACATAAATCTAATTTAATAATGCATGGAGCTGATTATAAGCAAAGGTTTAGAGAATTTGTTGAGTTTGGTTCTCATCCTGATTTGAGCAGTGCTATCAAGTGGTTGATGAGGGACAAGAGTCTAGGGACAGCCACAGGGTCACTGATGATAGGAATGAAAGTTCTATTTTTTATCAGTAGCTCACCATCTTCGCTTACTTATGAGTGGGAAGGTCAATTCATGGTGTTAGTTGAAAATGAAGTGCAAGCTCTATCTAGATTTGACCGCACACATAGTTTGATTGAAGAACTCTATTGGAAGGCTCAAGTGGATGAGAGACAAAAAGGAGTTAGGGATGGAGTCACTCTCCATAAGCTGAAAATTACCAAAGACTCTTTGGAGACCATAAAATCAGAATATTTACACTTGATTAGACATCAAGATTATGCCTTCGTAATTGCAAAGAACACAATTGGTGCATTCCAAGAATAGGAAAGAAAGGTTGATGAGCTTACTCCTGAGCTCAAATCAACAAAGGATATGTTAGAAGATACCCAGATGGAACTAAAGGAGGCAAAAGATCAGCTTGATGATTTCAAACTTTTCAGGGAGCAAGAGAACGAACAAAGAGCGGAAAAAATCAAGGAAGTAAACGGTGAGCTTGATAGTCTTCGAGAGGAGTTTGATCTAGAAAGCTTCACAAGAAAATCAAAAGTTGCATGTGCAGATTTGGATCAGCGAGATGGAGTTGAGCAAGAGGAAAGGGATGACTTCCAAATTCTTGACAATCCTCACTTTGAAGTGGGTGCTGAGTCAATTTATGATAATTCACTCTTTGCAATGGAGGATGATGCATCTGATAAAGTTTCCAAGCATGAGACAAAGTATGGTTTTCCGCTTTTTGATGATTTGAAATCAAACCATGAGGACGTGTCACACTTGGTGATTGGTAAACTTCTGAGGCTGCTTGATAATGAATGCATCAATGAGGTTGAAGATGAAGTGTCCACACAAGATGCGATGAAACATGGAGGCTACATCATGCCTAACTTTGAGGAGTTTTTTTAAAAACGGAAGTGATGAAAGCGCACGCTACAACGGTTTCCACCTCCCCTATGAAGCCCGATGGGGGTTTTGCCTATGATTTTCCACCGCTTCATCTCCTTTCCTCTGCTACGGCGCGCCAAGGAGTCTCCCACCCAAGTCCGGATGCTGCACAAGTGTTGGAAGCACAGTTTTCTTCTGGCAGAACTAAGGATTCACAGTCTAATTACAAGGTTGCGCTAGGTTTGTCTAATGGGTTGAAGGACTCTGTAACGGCTTCTTTTTCCAAACCTCCCTCTCCTTAGGGTTGTAAAATTCAAAATCCTCCCTTTTTTTTGTCTGTCGTTCTTCGGTTGCTCCAGAAATATGCCTAGATAGTGCCACTAGTGACAAAGAAGCATATCTACAAGCCCATGCTCTTGTTTGCAGATTTACGAAGGTATGGTTAAATTTAAGTGAACTTCATTCATGGATTAGCACACTTTGGAAAGATAATCTGGAGGAAGAAATTAGCATTTATCAATGTGCAAAAGGGTTTCTTATTCTGGAATTTGAGTCACTAGAAGATAGAGAAATGATTCTTAACACTGGGCCCTGGTTTTACCAAGGAGATTTCTTATGCATGAAACCTTGGTTCCCTTTGTTTGATCCTCGGATAGAGTCTTTTTTTCAACTTTCTTGTGGGTTCATTTACCTTATCTTCCACTACAATTTTGGGAAATTGAATGTTTAAAGACGATTGGCAATGGGCTAGGGAAGTACCACAACATCTCAAAGGAAACAATTAATTATGAAAATTCGACATTTGCACATCTTTATGTTGAAATGGATGTTACAAAAGGGCTGCCGGCAGAGATTTTTCTCAAAGTTGGCAACAGACGATGGCGTCAACCAATAGATTATAAAAAAATTGCCTTTAGGTGCAGAAGATGTTTCGCAGTGGAACATGCTACTGCACAATGTGCAAAGAGCCGTTCTAAGGATAGCAGGCCGTCTTGGTGGGATGGGGTGGAGTCCCATCACTATGTAATCTCTCCCTCTAAGCAATCTGTTGCAGCTTCTTCCCCCATTTTCCAAGAAAAGATTCCAAAAGCCCCTCACCTATCCCAAGAGGTAGTGTCTAACAAGAAGTCAAAAGAGGATTCATTGGCTTCTTCCTCCCTCTTGGAGAAAACAGATTCGCCTTCTTCAGTTGCTGCTGTTAATAATGAATATTTGAAAGCGGAAAACATCAATGGTCCTCTTGAAAATGAATAGGAATGGACAGAGGTGAAGAGGAAGGAAACACCATCAACAAAACAAAAACATTCGATGATCTTAAGATCTTCTAAAAGTATTTCGTTATGTAATCCGGGGCTGATGCAAAATTAAGTCTAAAATATGTAATCTAATATTTTTAAATAATAGAAAGAGTGCTATCGTCTCTGTTAGTGATTTGCCAAAAAAAAAAATACTGAGTTTCCAAGAAGTGATTTTAAGCTTGCTGGAATTTTTAGAACAGCGGTGGATAATGCAAGTTCAGAGCTTATTTGGCCTAAGGGAGTGAAAAGACATGGGCCTAAACATGATTTTCACTCACTTGACGATCTAATTCTCAGATTAGCAATTGTTTTGACATATACTTATCCTTCTTTGGGATGAAGTGTGGAGACACCAATTGCTCTTAGCTCTTTGGATGGTGATGCTCTCACGATTGACTTGCAAAGAAAGGCTAAAGTAGTCATATTCTTCCATAGAAAGCAGGAGGATGAGTTTATGATGGGAGTAATAAGGTATGCCATTGGGGAGCAAATTGTTATGGCTCCTTGGTGTTTCGTATGAGAGATTTTTTTGGAGACAAGATGCTTTTTGATGAGGCACACATGATCAATAGAGTGGAGCAACACAAGCATGGTGGTCTCACTTTGGGAGAGGTTTCTTGTGCCCAGGATTGTATGCATGGGAAAATTGTTGTTGTCCTCTCTCATTGTAGCCACCTTATGAGTCTGTTAGCATTCCTACCAGTGGATTGGAGAGATATTTTGAGCAAAGGATGGCTCTATGTGGTGTTGGAGTCTCTAGAGAAAAAATTTCCAGCCTTGGACATGAGCAGATGTGTTATTTTGGATGATGATTTTCAGTGTTGCAGCGGCTGTTCAACTGCTTGATTCGAGGTTGAGATGCCTCCTAGTTTCCTTCATCAATTTCGAGTTTGAAAGACAACTCCTAATTGATCAATGATTGCTTCTTCACTCAGAGGTTGCAGATTGAGCTTCAAAGGTGATGGCTTAATTTGATGTTTTCTGATTTTGGGGTGTGATAGTGAGTTTGCTTCCAGTTGGTTCCCTTTTGGTGTGTTTTCTTCAGTTTGCAAGTTGCTGGTTTGAATATGGCTGAAGTACGTTTTGACTCGCACTAATTTGAGGAGACGAGAGTTGGTTTTGGGTATTGAACCTATGCATTCCTCATACTTGGGCGCCCTATTACTCAAGTTTTGGTCATTTTTGGTGAAGATTTGGATTTTTAAGACAAGGTCGCACTTTTCAAGGAGGCCCTACCATTTATGTGAGTGCATTGGGAAACATGCAGAAATAAACAGAACTATTTGGAGGATTTTTGCTGCTTGAACATGGACGCCTAGCCTCTAGGCATCATTCACTTTCTATTTGGGCTCATTCGGAGGAGATTTGACAAAAATACGAGCATTTTGGTGGTTTCCAGGGCTGCTGGTCAAAAAATCAGAATGCTGCAATTCTGTATCAAACCTAGTATTTTCAATGTTTTACCTTATTTTCTTGATGCTCATCTTTGTATTTGATATGGAGATCATTGTCTAACATTTAGGCTTTCAAGTTGCTAAGAATATCTCAGTTTCATTGTAAAAGATTTCAATATTGTAATGCTGATTCAGTAGTACTGATCAGCTCTTTCATTTCTACTCTTTAATTTCATTGAGGCAGGCTTGCTGCCTTGTTGCTTTCCTGTGTTACCCACTGAAAAGTGGAAGAGGCTGGCTTGCTGCCTAAGCATTTTACCATACAATTACTTTTCTTGTAGCCCACTGAAAAGTGGAAGAGGCTAGCTTGCCGCATAAGTATTTACTTTTCTATATTGGCTGGCTTGCTGCCAATATCATTTGCACTTCCAGCATTTTCAAGTATTGCAATCAGATCCCCTTACATCATATGCTCTCACCTTGCCCACTCCGAGATCTAGGTGATCCAAAAGTGAAGGGTTGCATTCCAGTTTGCTAATCTTTCTTTACGCTAACGTTAACGAGTGAAGTTTCATGTGAAAAATTGGAAAAAAACTAAGGGGAATATTACAAACATTGAATAGTTTGTTCTCTTTATTAGATCAATTGTTGCTACATTTTGCATTGTCCATAATAATTTTTCACATGCTAGGACTCCTCTTTGATACAACGTTTGTCCATGTCTTGACCATGCTCCACGTCAACTATTAACTCATCCTTGTCCTCCTCCTCTTGGTTGTCTTGAAGACTACAATTCCCTCCATTATTTGACATCAAAAGCAGCTTTTAAAAGTGAAAATCCTATCTTTCATTGTCGGAAATGTTTATAGAAAGATCGTACTGCAATTGGTCGAGCAATTTGTCTAGCGCATCTCCACCGACCTTTTGTTCAAAAAGAAGGATATTGAAATTTACTTGTATCTTAAAAATGACAGAACCTCAAAGGGTCTACTTGATGAATCTATCCATCATCTACCTCTACTTCTCAAGAGCTTACTTGAGTTGAAAGGACCTTTTGTTCTTCTTCTATGGGAGATTGTTTAACTAACAAAGTAGACAATTTCCAAGTTCTATCTCATAATAGTACTTCCACTAGTCCAAATTTATTTGATTGAAGATAAAAATAAACCACCAATCCTCATATAAATGGCAAGTCTGGTTGACAACACACTACATTCAATAAAATAAATGTGTAATTAATGCAATGAACCCATAATAATGTGTTAAAAAAAGAATGAAAGAAAAGTCAGAAAAAAAGTGAAGCTACAACACTAATTTTCTCATTTGATAATAATATTTCCTTTACATCTTTATTTACAAGAAATTGTAAGTCTTTAACTTAGAAAATCAGAATATTTTTCCAAGAATCTAAAAATCCATGTCCCAGGTGTCCACCCAAGAAGTAAACATGATTTGTTATTAAGTAAAACTCATTGAAACGCATTATTTCAGTTTATAGAATTTTTAGTATTTTTCATAGATGAACGAGGCCTTCCAACACATATTACAGGTTTTTATTTCAAGCATCATAAATATATTGCAACTGGATGATTGTTCATCTTAAAGGGGTTCTGTCCCAAACTGCTATCCAGTTGACTTTTGTCCCTGATGGCATTTCCTTTATTACCAAATTTGTAGAGGCTTGTTCTAGATTTTTCTCTACTTCCTCTACAATTTCCTTTTCAATATCTAACTAATGAGCTGCATCAAAAGGGTAAAGTTTTAAAGCTCACTGGTTTTCCTTTGAGAGGTTTTATTTTGTTGTAAACTTTGGTTGACTGATCTGATACCTTTTATATATTTTATGAGTTTTACAATTGAAACATAGCTGTGGCATTTTTCTCCAGTCAATTGCTGGCTTGTCCTTATTTTCCCCTGCTAACTAATTTGGATGTAAGCAAAGCATACACTGGCCATGTTTCCATGCTGATGGAAAACCCTGCATCTGAATGAGATATTTTATTATTTTTATAGTCCAATAGTTTTTCCCATTCATTTCCATGTAATACCATTCAGTTGGATTAAACGTAGAGGTCATTACTTAATCTAAAGTTCAGCTTTGTTTAGAAATCAAGTTTTCCTTGGATTAGGATGTTTGTGGTGCTAGTTGGCTTCTCATAGACCTATGCCCAAGGGAGACTGGAACTGGGTAGGATCCCATCCATCTGGAAATCAATGCTCTTCCTTTTAGGTAACATATCTACTCTTTGAACCACCTCTCCTAGACAGTGTATCTTAAAGGATTATTCAAACTCTCATAACATCCTATCGCCCATTTTGGGCAACAAGTTTGGCTTGGCCTTGACTACAGTTTCCCTTGCATTCTGATGATAAAATTTTTATAGCTCACATATTGAGACCAGTGGCTTTCCCCTTTACTGCTGCCTTGCAAGAAGGCTGAGAAGATGTGGTGGTGGCCATAGCCTCCCCACTCCTATATTTTATTCAGAAATGAAAACAGAGTTGAAGTGATCTCTTTGATGGAATTCTAACATTACTCGAGGAGAATGGAATTCTGAGGAGTCTTAAAACACAGAAGAAGCATTCGCAATGGGAGCTATGTCTTTTAAGTACAAGTATACAATATCATAGACCTACCAATTATTGTTCATGTCATTAACAAAATGACCATAAAATGTTAACAAAGAAATTATGCATGACATTTATGAGAAATATCATATCATATGTTTTCATGAGAAAGCATTAATTTATAAAGTTAAGAGAAAAAAAGATACCAAGGAGGGAAAAAATGAAATTAATTACCCACCTTGTATACCTGCAACAACATCCAAAATACTAGAGATTGCATATAAAACCAGCATGTAAATCCTCAAGAGATCACTAATACTGCAATTCTTTGGTTTGGAAGAAACATAGCCTCAGACAGCCATAATATCTTCTAGCGAGCAGTGCATATATCCTACAAGCATATACCAAAATTGGATATCTAACTAACCTTGAGGTTTGGTTCAGATATCATTGCCAAGTCACCTGCTTCAGCCATGTCAGCCTTAAATTGGTCAAATGTTGAATCTGATGTTATTGAAATCTGCAAACAATCTTACAAAATTAGTAAACACTTTAAGGAAAATCTATGCATCAAAAGAGCACTGCAACTGACAGAAAAGGTACCTTCATCATCTTCAAAGTGTCCTTTATCCTTGTCCTATCTGCTTCATACTGCAATAAAAGAAACAAAACGCCAACTTAAAAGCAAATTACAATGCTCATGCATGAAAAAGAGGCAAAATTTTGAGATTGCTCTCCCAACCCAAGTATCTCCAGGTAAAAACACATTGGCAACCAGATCTAAACTAGCATCTTCATATGTAAATTGTTTCTTACCTGCTTCTCCAGTTCTTCCACAACATCTTCAAACAACTCTTTTGGAGTCAACCCAGATGTATTTGATGCCACATCCTGATATGCAGAATAGTCTTTAACCTACACCCATACAACCAAATAATTAGCTTGAAATCCCAAAACCAGCCCTCATGAATGAATATTATATGGAAATTCTGCTGCACTAGGCTTAAAGAGAAAATTAAATGAATACCAATTTATTTATCATTTTTATACCTTTGAAAAATAGTTAGACCAAATTGTCTTGGCAGTTAGCAAACCAGAAGATTTATGCTCTTCCATCAACTTTCTGAACTCATCACGATTCTTATGTTCCTTCCGGCGCAATTGCTCCTGCATAACAAAACGTAATGTTTCTTATAATAAATTAAGCATCATCATGTAGCCATCATATATTCCTAAACATGAATGCCAAGTTCTGCACTTGCCTTCTTAATCCTTCTCTCTTCTTCCTCTTTGGTTTCTAGTTCATGCACATATTCCTGAAAGCATTCAAAATTCCATAATTGAAGAACTATTGTACTAAAAAATCGACAACAAAAAATGAGCAGTAACATCACCTGGAAAACTTCTAGACGATCTATTGGATCTATCTGATAGCATCTCTGATCCTTTTCAAGCCTGTCGTGCACCTTCCTCCATTGAGTATTACCCTGTGATGTAATCATGAATCGAAGACATGAATAATCCTTCTGCTGTAAAAGCAACAATCTTTGAACAAGAAATTTGTGTAACAAATCAAACTATTTCACACCTTTATAAAATCACAAGATGCCAAAAATTCTTTATATTCACTGAGATTCCTCTTCCGTTGCTCACGTGCTTTGTCCCTTTCCTGTGCTCAAACAGAAAGTTAAGATTTACTATGCTGCTGAGGTGATGATTAAAGCAATTAAATGCAGTATCTAATCAATTGTTTGTAGTTACTGAAAGATGAATTAAACCATTTGGCATCAGAAGAAAAATTCCCAATTCAATGTTTGCTTGTCTAAAATTATCAGTTGTTAGCTCATGGAAAAAATTTCCCAAATCAGATTCAGTACATTACCCAACTCATTTGAAGAAAATTCACAAATCTAATATATTGTCCATAGTTACTGTGAGGAGTACTCCATTTTGGTGTCAAAAGAAAAATTCTCATTTCAATGTTTGCTTTTGTAAAATTACCAGAGGTTAACTCATGTCAAATATTTCCTTGAAGAAGATTTAGTACATTATCCAGCTCATTTGAATAAAAATCACCATAAAGTCTAAGTTGCTGAATCAGCACATATACAAGCCGATTATCGGAATGAAATGTCCTGGAATAGTATCTTGGTTTGAATCACCTATGGATTTGACAAAGGTTCGAATTTCTCCCACCCAAAATGTCCTAACTTGTGCCTGTTGAATCCGGCTCACTCCAGCAATGACGTGGTGATACCAAAGCAAATCCCGAGCATTTGAAACTACAGATGTGATTTTCTAAGGGTTTTTGTTCAACTTTTTCACCCCATAAAAGTCCTAAACCTTATCATTTTGTTTGTCACAACTTTTATCCACCACAAGAAGGAAAAAACACATAAAATGAGGACACAATTTGAAGACTCGGTGCATTTCTGATTTCATTTCTTCAGTGGGTGTCATTCACGGACCTGCTGGCTGCTGCTCCTTCATAAAACGAAAAAACTTATGAAATCTTTGCCTTAATCTGCTTTTGTGTATATGTGTGTCTTTCTCTTAGTCCAGCAATTTTGTGGTACAAATATTTGTTTCAGTTTATCTGCAACTTGTTTATTTCATTTACCTGTTATTTTTAGCTTTTAAATTCCTTTGCTTTTTTTTGTTGTCTCTTTTATTTCACTTATGTTTGATTTATTATTTTTTATGTTTCTTTTTACATTTTGGATTTCAAATTTTAATTTATTTAAATAGATAAAAAAAAGTTGCCTATTTAGTAAATAAATAAATGAAAGTTTATTTATTCATAATATTTATGAAAAATGAATATTTATTATGACATTTAAGTTTGACAAATTGATATCGAATTAGTATTTTATATATTTATGGTCATTTTGATTATTATATGTATGATATGTGGCATTTTGAACTTAATTCTTTTTTAAGGCTATATATATATATGATATTTTTTTCTATGGATGTCCAAAAATTTGTCATCCCAGCATACCATACCCACATACTTGTACACAATTATGATTCAGCAACTTAGAATAAGTCAAACCAAAATATTCAAGCTAGGAGAAATAATAAAAGAATACCATTGAATTTAGCAAAGTTTATGATTTGCACAAATATTTATGAATAAGAAAGGAACTTTGTCTACAAAGCTTTCCAAAGACTTTTGAAAAACAAAAATTTGATTCATTACCATGCATTCTAATCACAAACTCAAGGACACAATGCATTTTATTTATTGACGACCTCTTCCTTAAAGCATAGGCACTTATTGTGACACAACATAAATGAAATATTTAGACCATGTAGGATACACCTAAGAGAACAAGATGTATACTTTAATGGCTTCTTGGATGTGAATCAACCATCTACTTATCATGATGAAATTCAAATAAATAAACACGATGGCATGTTCTGTGCAACATTTTTTAACTTGATAAGAAGTTGTTACTGGTGAGCAGTTTCCCACTACCATTGGAAATCAGAAAATTGGCAGAGTTACATGGTGCACCCATTCTTGAAATGGAAGTGCGGTCTTTATTCAAACCTAGCAATGTTGATGAATTCTTGTGTGAAAGGATAGGCATGCTCTTCAACAAACATCTCAGTTTCAATGGTAGTTAGGATCTATTTACCAACCATATTTTGCCAAGGCCTCATGAACATGAATATACAGAACTGATATATTCATAAAAATATGGGGAAAAAAAAAAGAACAGTTAATGTTATTTCATGTCAAACATAGGGTATAGAATGGGAAACAAACATAAGACATGAATAAAAAATTTGTTCACTGTTTCCAATTATTCCTATGTTACTGGGTACTGTAGTATTGCCCACAGTACTGGTCCAGTTTTGGTACCAATTCGGATCTAGTATGGCCTGGGGTTCACCCAAGGTCTACCCAAGACACCCCAGGTACGCTGTGGCTCCTTCCAACCCTGGGTGAACCCAAATGACCATACAAATTGTTGTAACTGCACTCACAAGTAATGTACTTCTAGATATTAATAGCTACTTCAAGCAATGGCCGCAGTAGACTTGTACGAAACACTCTGCTAGCAAAATGTTTAGCATTTTCACCCCCCAAGAAGAAAGAATTTTGTGTCAGATCTATGTTAACCTTCAACTTATACCACCTTTCCCCATATGCAGGCAGCCACGTGACTCTAGAAATTAATTCTTCTGTGAGGGTTATCCACAGGCCCCTCACAACTGCTACAACATCCCTCAATTTTCTGGCGAATTCAAGGGTAATATCATTACCTAAGCCACCATAACTTTCATAAAACTGCATCCATCCTACATTTTGAAAAATGGCTACAACTGCTAAGTTACTGCACAACCCCCCATGGTTGGTGGGTTCCCTTCTAGTTATTTCACTTCTAATCTCATCACTTCCTATTCTATTCACGGTTCTGCTTCTCTATATAATGGTGGCATCTTCCTTCAAACTTTTAGTGTGCGCAAATCCTCAAATGTGATTGCCAACTGCCCACACAAATATTATCACCACCTCTAATCTGTGTTGATTCCAACTTTGTTTGTAATGATGTGAAGTCATGTCGTAAATTCCCAAAAATCATTTTCTTGACTTGTCATCAAGTGACTTTATTGGCAATAAATCCCCCCACCAGTTGAAGGTTGACATGCATCCTTGGACATCAAGGGTCTCAGATTTTTTTCTTTTTCTTTTTCTTTAAATAGGATGATTTTGGCTAAAAAGCGTTGTACAGTTGAGAAGGGTAGAAATGGCAAGAAATGATTAAAGTTCTAATATTGCAATTTACAACATCATAGAAGAAAATCATGACAATTTAATAGAAAACAATAAAATTTGCCTAATACACTTGAATTGGTTTTACTGATAAAAACACACTTGAAAATGGGTCGTCATCCCCTCTGGATATAGTTATACAGAAGATGATCAATCTGAATTTATTTAGTGATCATCATCTTCGGAAGACATGTTGAAATAATGTGGAAAGGTATCCTTATGCAGCAACTGCTTACACAGCACCTTATGCAATAACCGTGTGTACAACATCTGCTTACACAACTACTTATGCAACACTTTATTACATAGTAACTAATTACACAACCAATTGTACAGCAACTTTCTTATACACATTGTTCAAGATGAAGAGGACATTGAGGATGTGACCCAGACCCTCCCTCGGGAACACATCCTTGTTGAACAGTAGAAATTTAAGATACTTTATAAATTTATGCATTCAATCAAATTCAATTTGCTTTCTGTTTACAATGTTAAAGAAAAATTCTACATACAATACCAAATTTTTGAGGAGGTGACATCTTGAATAATTTAGCATAACATGAATAACAACAAATAGAAAACTACTTGAATAATTCTAGTTTGGGACTTGGCTCTTAGTTGTGGATGCATCTTGGGTTGACTGCTCTTTTTGGTTTCCTTAACGTAGTTTTTAAGACTGATATTGGCTTTCTAAGCCTGAACTTTTACTATATACTTTTAATCTCTGTTATTATGATAATGTGCTATCTGGGAACTCATGACCGGTCTATCCTTCTTTTTGATAGTCTCTGGGTTAATGATATTATGGTTTTGAAAATTCTGTACTGGTACATGGATAAGGTTATTCGCAATGTCCCCATGATGCTTAGTTGATGTTTGTTCTTTGTTGCTTGGGGTAAGGAGACATTGTGCTGTTTCCTTTTGCTTCTACTTTGTTATCTGCTGTTCTGGTCCAGTTGCTGTTTGCTCTGGACAGTTTTGCTGTTTTTTTTAAGGGATCAGGGCCCCAACCCTGCTTACTTAATCAAAAACAACAAATAGAAAACGATTGAGGGACACGAAATATAGTCTACTTACTGGAAATTTTCCCAAATCATTTCTGATTGTTATACCTTAGGAGGCTATATATGAGTCTAGTAGTGGTATTATATAGCCATCAGCAACCTTACAATAAGCAATTCCCAGAAATTATCTCCATTTTTTGCAAGCTTTCATCAAGGTTGATACATTTTAGAGGATCAATTAGTAATATGGTCAATTATGTACAAAAAATGCTTCAATTTTACTATACAGTATACCCAAATAAATGTTCCACAAGCTCTTAACTGGCAAGCTTTTGAGTTAGATTCTTGGAGGTTCAAAGAAAAAAAATCTAGCAATGAAGTAAATAACATACCCAAAAAATAACGAATGAAATCCTATATTTCTTAAGCAGCCCAGATATCATCAAAATCATTATTACTAACTCAAATATAGATGATATTCCCTAAATAGATTGACTTGACAAATAGGATGTATTTCTATTTAAAAGATAGCAACCAACGAAATGTCATCCTAATGGACAACAACTGCATATTTGTTGATAGCGATCAAGAGTGTTCTTTCTATGGGGAAGTTGTTATGTATCCTCTACATTGGGAAAGAAATATATAGTAAATTTGATTCCAGAATCAATTTCCTAAGCAAGAATCTGACTTGTGAAAAACAACGTTATGGAAGACAGAATAACTGGACATAATATCTGCAACTTGTTATACATATTTCTTAATTTTATTTTTCAAAGTCAGATTTATCTTGTACATTGTCAATGACCTAATAATCTTGTAACTTCTGTTGCAAGAATTTGAAGTTCAATCTTTCGTCAGTCAGTCTAGTTGCAACAGCTCACTTTTGAAAATCAGGTCTGAAGATCATAAAGTCTGAGCATTCTCTATGTAAATTTGTTTCAACAATTTGGGTCCTTGCCAATATAATGTATTGGTTAAGTATGTCTTAATTACTAATATACTCAAAAGACATGTCTTTCCTTAGAGAAAGGAAAGAGATTACAAAGAGGGCGAAATCTTAGTAGATCATTGAAATATTGTCAGAAAAAATATATATTCTTAAAATAACATACAAACTGATTGAAAAAGCCAAATGAAACTGGGTAAATTTGGGTGAAAGATTCTATTGTGAAATTATAATAAGTATAACAATTGTGTATGCTGTGTCTAAGCCATTTTGAGAGACTAGAGACAATCACAATGACACGAGTTGGAACAAACATTTTCATTATCTTTCACGAATCATCGTGAATTCGTTGGACAGATCAGAAAGAACCTGATGGATATAATTTAATGACATGAGTTGGAACAAAAAAATTTGTTTTAAACAGATTCTAACCAAACAATAGGCCAAACAACCGGTGCATTCATGCATCCATCTAACAAAAAGATGTAGATGTAAATCTAAACAAAGTACTTCTCTGATGAAATTCTGATCTCAACATTCATTGAGATTTGCAACCTAAGAACTCATGCTCGTTTTGAATCAAACGTAGCTTTATTATAATAAATTAATCTGTATACACTGAAAAGAATAACAATCTACATAGACCTAATTAATTCAACATGCATAGTCTCAGACAAAATTAAATATAACTCGAATATATATTCAAAAGATGGTCAATGCAAGCAAAGAAATAAATCTAAAGAAAGGGTACCTTGCAAAGCTCAAGCACATCAAGATGAAGCAATAAGGGGTACTCATTGTACAAGATCTCTATATGGTCTTCTTACTTATGATGTAATAAATTCAATGGATGCCAACAGAACTGATTTGGCACATAAGTGGACCAAATATATTTGGTTGATTTGAACTTTGATACATATTAACTTAAACACACAGAGAAAGACAATTAAAAAAACCCAAACCTTGTGCTGCAAGTCAAGCAAATAGTTCTCAAAGAGTTCCTCTCTATCTCTTCCGCGCTCAATGGCATGAAATCTTGGATCATTCTCAAATAGAGAGACAACTTTGCTGTACACAGTATTTCATCAATTAGTTTAGCTATTGATAAAATGCGACAGTGCTCATATAGGTAGCAAAGAATCTAAGATACCAGGGCCACAAAATCAATATATTATCATTTGCTGCAAGCACATTTTTCATATGCACTGCAAGACATGCTACTTAGATGGAATGAACAAACCTCCAACGTGTTGTTGATGTAAGCTCCTTACACTCCTGAATAAAACACAAAATTTTAATGCATTACTACATTTTTCACAGATAAACTTATGCCTCTTTTAATGTCTTTGTACAATTGTCTCAATATAGAGGCCGACAAGAATATTGTAAGATTTCATTTGGCTCCCATTTATGGCATCCCTTGAATAGGCCTCAAATTACCTCCAACATCTTAACAAACTCCGCACGCACTCTCTTTAGATTAAGGCGCTTCTCTTCAGCCTCATGTTTCTTTCGCTGCACTGTATACTATTTGAAAACGTTGGTTTAAGAACCAATTATCAGTAGATTGTACATAAAAAAGGCATTAAATACCCATGAAATAGGTAAATCACTAAAAAGAGTGATGAAAGAAGTAGGATGATACTTCAAAAAATGTCTGCCTTCTCTCTGCAAGGCTTTTAAGGGCTCCATATCGCTTATCATTGATGATCACTCGCATTGCCTGGGAAAGGATCAAGCTATTACTTGGTGGAAACACTACCAATAAAGGTTTGAAAATTTTGAGGAAACAAAGACAAATAAATGCTCATACCACATAAAGATGGAAATAAAAATAAAACCATAAATATATTACTTGTTCCCATGTCCAATCAGATTCTACATGTGCAGATTCTAACAATTGTTTGAAAGCAAGTTTTGCCTCCTGAAAACAACCACAAACACTCAGCTTACAAATAACAAGTATACATACCAATCTAACATCCAATGCAGTCTATACAATTCCAATTGAATTTATACCGTCTTGTTAGCATATGTCACTGGCTCCTCAACCACAGGCAAAGGTTTGTTATCAAGTAAAGGAGTGACATTAATCTTTCCAGTTACAGGCATTGCTTTCTTGGCTTCCTGCAATGAAGACAACCCAACATCAATGCTACAATTAAGGATTCCTGAAAATCAAATTTTACTAAACAAAACAACAATCTTAAGGGAAACGAAAAAATCTAGAGGAAGGGCACACTACGCAATCCAAGTTCATACTTTTTAAACATTCTTATTATTAATATTTAAAAGCAAGCTGCAAGCACCTTCTTATTATTAATAGCAAGATGCAAGCACCTTCTGGATGAATGGATGGATAGATAGATGATTTTACATTTTGCTCTAATCATATAATTTTTTCAATAAAAGTATGGATTTACTTACATTTAAACTAACATTCGTTATCGAAAAAGAAATCAGTCCCTTACATTTACAAATATGGGAAACAGACAATCATTTCATAAACCATTAAACAGATAATAGATTGAAAATACCTCAAAAAAACAGAACATTACCTAACCATGAAATACATGCAGAATGAAAAATTCAAGACACATATCAGCTTGGAGGAGACAACTTGTTTCTTCTTTGATTAGCCCCTCTCTACATAGTGAATTTGAGGGAGGGATCAGTTCGAGCCTTGGAGATCCAGTCACAAAAAAGAGATTTTGCCATAATCTTCCAACCACTAGTAACATCTAGATTCTAAACAAATAATCTTGTCACCAATCACTGTATCAATGACAACATCAAGAGGAGCCAAAAGGATTGCCTCCCAAAATAGATCATGATCATGCCATTCAACTAGTACCATAGTACCATCCACCATCCATCATCTCTTCCTTGAGGGTACACCCAATGGTTAGAGCGGCAAAAGAACACATGCAGCACAAACCAGAGGCACTCTCTAGTCTCAAGGAGAACAAGACAAAGGCACAGAATAGAATGAAATAGCAAGTTGATCTGCATATAATCTCAACACATAAAGAGTTACAAGAGATTGATGTAAAGGGCCAAATCATTTTGGAACCTAACAGAATCCTTTAGACACACACTAAGAGGTTGTAGATGAGAATGATTACAAAGTATTTGATCCAGTGGAAGAATCCAATTAGTGAAGATGCGACGTGGGAAGATGAAGAATTCCTTCAGAAGGCATCCAAAGTTCATAAACATTGCAAATAATGTTGATTTAAAGGGGAGGGGCATCTTACACATTTAACCTATAGTGTGCATGGGGATATGTATAGCTGACTTGTGGCTCGCATAACATTTCACTAAGCTATAAGATCATTTATATAGTCTTATTTAGGTAATTAGGTCAGCTTGGATGGCATCAATGGCGTATGGTATATATAGAAGGTAGAGGTTAGCTTATTACTATGTTGTGTATTTTGCTCTTATTGAAGACTATTGGAGGTAGCCCCCTCCAAGTGGTTTACTTTTGGAGGTTGCCACCATGAAGTGGCTTCCTATTATCAAGTATTTGCAGCATATTTCCTATTATACTCTTCCTTTGTGCAAGTTATTTCATTACAGTCCACATGGTGGAATATTTCATATAACAATAAACCTCTACCTCTTACTAAAGGTTGCTCTAAAAGAACTTGGTTTGCCAAAGGTTTAAGGATCTTGAACATATATTTAGAAATGGGTAGTTGATATCTCAGGAGGATATTAGCGATAAATTCTCGATACCTATCCTTCGTAGAAAACCCTTTCCATGTTGTTCAAAGTTGTTAAAGACTTTCCTATTCATGCTAAGCTCCTTTGCAATACTAAGACTTGGAATAACATTAAACAATATAATGGTGTCCCACTAGCTAGAATTTCTAACAGAGATCTTTATGAACTACTCACTAGTACCCAAGAGATCTTTGAATAGTTAAACCTAAAATGGAGGACTGAAATTTCTGCCACTGAATAGAACATTAGGTTGTCTCTTGTTTGGTCATCCTCAATTGAACCCAAGAAAGCATCCTTTTATTCGTTGCTATCCTTTTATTCGTTGCTATTACTTCAAAAATTGGCTTCTGGACATGTTTTAAATGCTGTTGCACTCAATGTTGAATTATGTTCTATTTGTAATGTGAAGGAATCTAGCTTCCATTTATTTTTTTGAGTGTCCTTTTCCAAATAAGGTTTGGAGTTTTTTCTTAGTAATTGTAGTAGTTGGGTTAATCAAGAATCTATTTCTGGACTTGATATTGTTTTCGGTATGCTAAGTGATTGAGTAAAAATAATTTGCAAATTTTGGCTTGTTTTGTCTACTAAAATCTTGTGGTACATTTAGAGAGCTAGGAATAACAAGTTGTTCTAAAGTAAAAAGAGGTTGCTTGCTGACATGTGCTATGAAGTCACCTCTTCAATTGTTGTTTCACAAGTTACAATGTTACTAGATATTTCAAAATAATATTAAAGCAACCTTCACAAAGAATTTGACTAAGAAAAATTGGAGCATAAATATGACTATTTTTTATCTTATGCTGTAAAAGGATGTTATTAGATATTTTGTGACTTCAAGAAGAGGTTAGCATCTGATGTTTGTATAGTTGCCCCTGTTTTTCATCTTATGATCCAGGGAGCTGATATCAATTTATAACTAGTTGTAGTAGCTTGCTGCTTTAGCCCTAGGGCTAGCATATTGTAATCTCTTTGTTTTTTAATGGCAATATTAAAAATATGTTAAATACTGAATCAGCTAAACTACCACACACAATTTTGTGTGTGGCATACCCCAGCAGATGAAACCAGGTGCAATTCCTACGTGAATTTGAAGGATATCCCTATCATGGCATCTAAGCCAAAGATCACCTCACAAAGCAATATTAAACCTCTTAAATAAATTAACTTGCTCTTTTTTCTCAAGTCCAAGTCTCACAAGAGTCAGAACTATGGTCTGAACGCTAGATTGTTAGCAATTGAGTCATTCATCCTTTGACCACTCATTTTCTTGCAAGGTTAGCATACCAAATCTTCTACCATTTGTTGCTATTGGAAACATGCTATGAATTGGTACATTCAATTGTCAAGCAAAGGATACTAAGTATTTTGATTGTCCAGAGTGTGAGAGAGAATTTTGATGGATTCATCAATGCACTTAAGCACAGTAATTAAAGTGGTATCCCGTTGACTTGTTTCAAAGGCCTTTTTAGATTTTGTTGCCCCTCCTTGTTATCCAGAGGGGTTTCCTTTAGTGGACTTAATTGTAGGCGAGCCAAGATTCCAGTTTATGCAAATAGCTTATGGGGAAATGACTTTACAATTGTACTGAGGAACAGATGAACTGCTCAAGGGATATTGTTGGGGCATGGAAGCTTGTTGGCACCTGATTGAGGGAAGTGAAGGGCTTCCCACATGTTCAGTAACAGTGCAAAATTCCATCATTGGCTGAACATGTACATAGGACCTGAGTGAAATAGGAAGTAAATTTGCACACCAATGAAGAGTTGCAATGGGATGAGAGGTAGGTAAATAAGAAGTGTGGGGCTGCAGTTTGCATACCTGGTGTCTTGCAGGCTTAAAAAATGTAATGGTTCTGCGTGACTGACCTGATCCATTGCTGGTGCATTCTAGTGTTCTCATTGTTTATCTTCATAGTATTATGTTTTGTCTGAAGTTGCTGGCCATTTCTCAATGCCCTTGCGAATACATTGAGATAATAAGGCTGCATCTCAATTTCTCAATTGGTTCTACTTCCTCTAGTAAAATTTCAACTACCTATGCAGAAGGGTAGTTTATTTGCCGTAAAGAATGACCTGACTTAAAGTTATAACCAAATCCATAAATCCTGGACTTCTTCTAGGGGCTATTTTTTATTGACAAGCAAATCTTTGCTCCAACGGACCTTATCGTTGAACAAATCAATTGATGAAACCGCAAATCAAGCACATCTTAGCATGGCAGATGGAATATGATCCTATTTGAGCTATGATATTTAGAGTGTCAACAGTTTTTATTTTATTTTTCCTCAACACTTGTGGATGTGGCAACCTTTGCTGAAGCAGACTGTCATGGTGAAGGAGTGCAGCTTCCCTTCACTCAATACCACCATGCCATGCAGGATTCAAACACTGCTTTGGAAGCTCTCCAAGGTCAATTCTGCCCTCACTGAGTCCTAGATGATTCTGCACATGAAGCACCTTGCCATCATGAACAAAGCCTTCGAGTCTTACATTGCAAGGAGCTATTATTATACCTTCATTCCCACTGTCATTCTGAGCAATATTCTTCAACCAATACATGAGGATGTGGGGGAGTATCATTAGGTTTTGTCCATGACTCCAATTAGGCATGCCATATCATGCAATAAATATTATTTATTATTACTATGTTCAACAATATTTTTTATTAATGTAATGATTATCACTCATTTATCAATATTATTAATTAAGTTTTATTAATTTATTAACTTATTTTCTAGGTATATAATAAATAAAATATTCATATTACTCTATATTAACTATTAATATAGTTTATATTTATTAATTTTATTTTATTTTTTTTAAACAAAAGTGGTAGTCCACTATAATATTATTAATATAAGAATAAGATAGTACAAAATCCTGGTTCAGGAGGGCATACTGGCAGGAAAGAGCCAGGAAGAAAACCTCCGGTTATAGCCCCAAAAGATAAAGTTTGTACAAATGAGCCAATCAAAAATAATTTTTACAAATGGTCCCAACAAAAGTTCGATCAAAACCCAACATCCCGTGTCATCCTAAACTAAATAACCCAGCTAAAACTATTAAAATTCACTATTTACATGGCTAACAATGATAATGCCCAGATTTCGATATCACAAGACCCTTGCAACAAAAGATATGTTGGCCCCATGCATATTTTGGCAGCAACGATGAACAAAACCACATACACACGTACACTGATCATAGGTCAAAAATCAAAAAATTGCCCTGTCAACACTGATAATCATTCTTCCATTTGGTCGCCACCCTGAACAAAGTTTTCATCCTGTCCCTCTGGAATACCCTACAAACCCATGTCATTAGCAAAGAAATCAAAACCCACCATCAGTTCTTTTTCTTCTTTCACCTCATGCAGTAGCCGAGCCCTAGCAAAATAACCATGTTGTCCCCCAGTGGCTGAAATTGCAGCATGACCTTTTGTTCCTTCCATTTTACTTTCAGTTGGCGTCGTCGGTGCAATTTCTATAGGCAACACTCTTAGTGGTGGATTTCTGGGTGTGTGGGGTGCATGCTCGCACAGGAATGGTAGCAAGTAATACTTCTCTTTAATGTTGAAAGCCATAGTGGCGCATATCCTCTTATTGTTTTTCCTTAAGGCTTTGACAATAACACTATCATTCTTTAATTGCAGGGCTAACCTTACTGCTTCAAAGATTTTGTCATAACCCTGGCAATGATTTAGATAATCCCTTGGAAATAAACACCCAACAAACCCATCCCCTATAAAAAAACTATAGCCTTGCACTATGTGCAACTAAGCATCATTATCCAAAAACTGAGGTTTTACAAATTTCTAACAATTGCTTCCAATTCAACAAGGGATTGAAACAGATCCATTGTGTTTGATAAAAAGATTGACAGTACCTGAGAAGGGAAGAGCAATCGCCTTGGCTCTAGGGCACGTAACTTCCACCCCCAATACTGCTCTGATTGCATCCTCCACTCTAGGGCATTCGACCCTAAAAATCTGCGCCAAATCACCATGTGAAAGATGGCCTCCGAAACGTGTTCCCTTTGCGTAATTGGGCAATTCACTCTCAAGTTCGATGGTCGAGTCATCATCTTTGCTATTCTGAACACCTCCAACCACTGTCTGATAGCACTCTTCAGTCACTATATGTTGCCTCAAATGTGTTGCTAAACTGGTTAACTTGAACTCTTTTTAAACCAGATAAATACATTGAAGACAATGCCTCAACTGAGAATCGACAAGACCTTCACCTTTACTCCGCTCGTGTAAGAACCCTGCTTCTGCTGAGGGAATTAATTAATCCTTACTTGCATGTCTGCAAACCATCAAATGTGTCATTTAACTAGCCTTCTTTCCGTCCGATAACGTATACCTTGCACTTAGTATGATTAGTGAAAATTGTGCCGGCACTTTCAACAAGCAATGGTAATCATTATAAGACCTTGCCAAATTTAGTCGCCAAAATCTGAAAAGAAGAAACTATTCTTTCCGTTAGAGAGCCCACTATAGTTGGAGATTGATTTTTATGGTGGGATCATTCAGCTCGTGCGAAATCTACATTTTGCAGATTGCATAAAGTCCTTTCCCAAAAATTTTGTGTGAGCACCCTGAAATACAAGAAGGAATGGACAAATGTCCAACCAAATCTCCAATTCGTGGGCTTATACCTCTTTTGTGTCCTTAGCCAATTTAATGAGCTAAGGTGATGGCGATTTGAGTACATGAGCGCAGGTATCCAAGATTATGGCAATACTTAAAACTCAGATTTTGTGCGCAAGCATTTGTACGAAGGCCTACATACCCACGGGAAAAAGTAAGGAACTAAGGAAAATAAATTTAAATCCTTGATTTGCTTATAATCCTCATGTGAAAAAATGGCAACTTGCAAATATGGTCATTCGGCTAAACGGTCCCCTTTTGCCTCTTGTTCGATTAATCAAATCAAATGAGGGAAATCAGATAATTGACTTAAATCATGTAAAACCTTAATCTCTTTGGCCACACAACCTAAGTCTGCAAGAAAGACTGCTACTTTATTGCCTTCTCTGTAGGTGTGCGAGATCACGGTGGCATGAAACTTATCTATCAGTGACCAAACTGTTTGAAGAATATAACTTAGATTCCAATTATAGACCTTTCTTTCCCTACATGCATTTATGATTATCATAGTCTCCCTCTATGTGTAGATTTGCAACCTTCAACTCCAATGCCAATTCCAAACCCAAAAGCAAAGCTTGTGCTTTTGCACTATTGTTTGTTCCTTGATTAAGATTGAATGAAGATGCTGCTAGTAGGTTCCCTGAAGAATTTCTGATACATATACCAGCCCCTGACTGTCCTAATTCTGCTTTAGATGCCCCATCGAAATTTAATTTGGCAAAACCCTCTTGAGGTGGAATCCACTTAACTGTATTTCTGTCAACTTTATTGGAACTGTTTTTAAGCAGACTACCATCAAATGGTAACTTAATACCCTTCCAATTCTTTAAAATATAACTGTCCCAGTTTGTAAATAAAGAATTTGTAAGCTTCTTTTTTTGAACACCTGTATTGACCCCTTCCGATATTGCTTTTTCAATTTTCATTATTGCTAACTCAACTGGAGATTTTGTTTTTCTAAATATTCTCATGTTTCTTTCCCACCATATGTTCCATATCACAATCGCTGGGACAATGTGCCAAATACAAGCAAAAAAGGAAGTTTGATATAGAAGCGGCCAACTTTGAAAGAGATCCCAAAGTGTATTTGGAAGAGGATTATAGATTTCTAACCTTGTTTTAACGAAACTCTAACACTGATTTGCAAAGTTGCACTGGAGAAGCAGGTGATCAGCTGTTTCAAATTCTTCTTCGCATAACAGGCACTTGAAAGGATCTTCAATCCTTAGCTTAACCAAACAATCACTAGTTAATATCCTTTTCTGAATGGCAAGCCATGCAAAACTACCCGCTTTTGGTGGTACTTTACTGTTCCAACAGAAGTTAAAGGCACATTGAGGTTGTGAAAATTGGTTGGATTGACTTAGAACTGTGTATCCTTCTTTCACAGAGTATAACCCTACTTTCGAAGCTGCCCATATTACTCAGTCTGGTTTTGCAGATAAATATACTGTTCTTTATTAATTTTATTATTTATTAGTATATATATATATATATATGATTGTTGTATCCAGCTGTATCCATATTAGCCATATCCATGCAACTATAGTGAAAACCTGTGTGATGAGCCTTGCTAGCTCACTACTCAAACCCCTGTCTTTTTCTTAAGTCTTTGTGTTTTTTAGTCTTTTAGAGAAATTTTGTAGACAGAAGAGAAGGTGCGCATCATATAAAAGCTCACAGAATGAAAACTTGAGCAAATCTAATCAAACTGAAATTGCAGAAGGTGTTTAATAGCCTCAACAATGGATTTAAAACATATAAACATACCCGTAAGCCTCCAGATTTTTTAAATAAGAAAAGAAGCCAGTTTGCCAGTCTATACATGAAAATCTGACAATATTTAGAATAGGATGATACAAGGTCTGAATCCAGCTGTGAAACTGGAGCAAAAGAAGAGGGAATGCCAAGTGCTAAAGATAGTGAAGAGAAACCCTCAAGAAGATAGGCGTTTCTTCAACCAGCAAGTGCGCCCTAGCTCAAAATCCAACGCCTCTCAAGCAAAAAAGACCAGAAACAACTTTAGAAGGTGCGCCCAAGTAGCTATGATGCCTGCCATGAAGAAGGAAGAACACCATCCATTCAAACCCTCTGTTTCTGATGAAGAACACTTACAAAACTTTGTTAAAGCACTGCAAAACTTCTGAATGAAGCTCTCTAAATCTGCACCAATTCAGCTAATCTCTCACAGCCTCACAAGTGCTCACACTGAAGAGATTTCGTTCTCCAATGGTGGATTGCTGCAAACCTGATCACAGGATGAAAGCAAAGGGAAAACCTCCAAGGCAAAGTTGAAATATTCAAATAGATGAGTTTCTCATTGCCTAAAACCCTTATATAGAAAAAGGTATGCATTTTCAAGAAGAGGCTGTATTTTAGGTCATTTAAATATTTTGAAATAACCTCAAGTCCCTTTCCATAGTTTTGACTTTAATTTTTGGCCCCCTCCTTAAGTGATTAAATGATATAATTTAAAATCACTCACTTTAGACTTATTTAAGTGATATAAAAATAATAAAGTCAATTTGACTTTATAAAAATACTTTAAGTTAAATAATAACTTAAATCACTTAAGTAAGCCTAACTTCCCCAAAACTCAGCAGAATTCAGTGCCGTCAGAAGCAGACAACTCCTATACTGCCAAGGCCTGCAATGAGCCAATCCCGGAACACGAAAAATGAGAACGACCAAACTCTCCAGAAGATACCACTGACCCTCTAACCAATCCAGTTAGCCCACAAAGGTCCAAGAAATAGGCTAACACTCTGCAACCTTTCAATTTCTGCCTTGGGAATTTTGTCAAACACTTGTCATGTAAAGCTGATATATGCTGATATAAACTTTTGATTGCTGTGTTTTTGGTTTTTGGCACTTGACAATGATGTTTGAATGCTCTGATACCACTGACCCTCTAACCAATCCAGTTAGCCCACAAGGGTCCAAGAAATAGGCTAACACTCTGCAAACAAGATCACGCTGAAAAGGGGGACTTACAACCTGCAAGGTCAGCCTGATTAACAAACAATTATGTCAAATGGGAGAACTTCTATCATCCTATATTACACTGAAATTTATTCTTGATTTTCTATATTCAGTGACAATTCAAAGCATCTAATGGAAATTGGATAAGCCAGGATGTTTTCAAAATGACAATATAATACTTTGGCTAGCTGTCCCGTTCCTATTTCCTTATCATTCTGTTATTTGTTGAATATAACTAAGTTACCAGTCCTTGTACTAGTTCGGATTTGGGTCGTAGATTCAGTCAAAATAATTTAGGTGTTGGATATGTTTCTGCAGCACTAATTAAGTTCAGAATACCACATAGAATCATATATCGTATAATAAACAAAACCACCATAAAAATTTTAAAAAATACAATGTCAATCAAATCAAACTCAAATGCCATGATATATATTAAAATTAAAAAATAATAATGTCAAGTGTCAACAACCAGCCATCACTGATCAAGCATCATCATATGAGTCTTCAAAATTATCATCACCATCCATCTTAGATAATGTAGGTATTGGTATATTAGAAGAATCACAAATAGTGCCACTGGCATTGGCATTGGCACTCTCATGCTCACTAGCTAGCCCGTCTTCAACATCAAGTGTAGCAAGGTGTGAAGTGGAAGCATCCAAGTTAGCATGCTCTAGCTTAATATCCCACTTCCTTGTGTCCCCCTCCTTGTAGCCACTTTCTTTTTGTCAAAGGAGACACAAGTTTGAATCCACATACACTAAGTCCTCTACCATTTTTTAGTGTAATCAATTGCACTTTATTGAGTGGATGGAGTATGTGCTCCAATTCCTCTCAAATGAAAATGAACTAGCAACTTGTTAAGACAAAATTAGAGAGTTATGAGTTATAACATTTTAAAAAATTAAATTATAAAATATAAATGAAACTTCAAATACAAAAGACTTTTTTTATAAAACTTACGATAAACTTTTGATCACAGCACGTTGTAAATGTGTGAATGATCGGCCATGGAAGTACCACCAACTATGAGCATTGACCTTAAACTTGTCACGAAGAGTATCAACACTAAAGTTGTTGGAGAGTACAAAATCCATGAGCCTAATTTTAACTACATCTCGCATGTCAGGATCAAAGAAGAGTCTACGATGTGTAGCCTTGTAATCTTGGTTGACTTCCACATCTTTGTATGGGGCAATCCTTGTTGACACAAAAAGGAGCTCAACACTATAATATTTGGGACTCAATGCAAAGGCAAGAAGATGTAGTGGGGTGGTCATTTTGTTCCATCTCTTTTCAATTATTGTGTAGTTGTTTGAAGAAATTTTGTTCAAGATTTTGCTCCTTTTCATTTATGGTCTTCATCTTCTAAATCATTGAGTTGATGCCATCATATATCTCTCCCAAACAAGGCCTATCCATGTCAATATAAGGAATCATACTCAATATGGGCTCAATGAAACTGCGGGGATATTCAACGTGATCCCACCAAATGTCATCTAGGATCATCCACTTAATATGTGTTGTCCTTGTAGTGCTAGATTGCCTCCATATGGACCAATTTAGGTTTATGCCCATGTTAGAAAATGTCTCCCTAAACATTCACAAGTCATCTCAAGACAACTGTGTTGGAGGCAAAACAAGCCTCAACAACCTATTTGAAAATCAAAATTAACAAATTAAAATTTACTCAAATAAAATTAAAAAATTTTACTTAAGTGAAACATATTTATTAAAATAAATCTTATTGCTTCACTTACCTTCAACAACCCGAGTTTCAAGAATGTTCTAAATATGCCTTGTGACATATGGTGGTCGATGATGAACATTTGGATCTCTTCAACCTCAGCATACACATGTTTGATCCAATCAATTTTGGTGCCATCTTTTTTGTAGTTTAAGGTTGAGGGAGTGGACAAGATAAGGTGTCCAAAAGATGAGTGAATAAAGCTCCTCAACCCATAAACCAATTGCTCTACAATTTTTGGCATTGTTTGTTATCACTTGGACAACATTTTAAGGCCCCACTTCCTCAATGGTTGTCATGAGAATGTTAGTAATAAATGCAACATCTTTCACCTCCCCTTCACAATCCATTACTCTCAAGAACATTGCCCCTTTAGAGGACACTACAGTAATATTGATCAATGGCCAATTCTTTGCATCCTTCCATCCATTGGAAATGATGGACACCCCTATTTTGGCCCACAAATCCCTTATGGGCTTCAATGACTCCTCTATGAACTTCACATCTTTTTCTAATAAGGTGCTACACACTTTCTCGAAACCTAGGCCCTTGTATCCTTTAGGAGCATCACTAATTGCTTTCACCATTTGTTGCCAATATGGTGAGCGAACAACATTGAAATCCAATCCATTTGCATAGAGACATCTCACTCTTTGTTGATCAACAATCTCTCAAGACTAGTTTTGAAATGCCATTCCAATGGTCCTTTTGATCTCGTCTACAAGCAACAGGTTGTTCTTCAAGTGTATCCAAAGATGGGTGGCTCTTTACATGTTGAAGATTAGAAGGTGGTGGAGGGGGATTCATTCCTAGAGATTCTTTAACAAAGAATGATTTGACTTGTGGCATTTCACTAGATCTACTTTTCCCTACTCATTAATAAATGCTACAATTTGTGCTTTTGGAATGGGTACACCATTTTTCCTTGGGAAAGCTTTGATGCCTAGTCCAAACATGTGGCACAAATGGCCTTTGACCCAACTTTATGAGCTTGAATACTTGACACCACAACCACTGCAAATCCAAACATAACCCCCACCACCTAGAAGTTGTAACATATCAACATATTTCCAAGGGGAGAATTTGGATTTATTTTGAAGCAGGACCAGTCAATGAAGCTAAAACCATTTTCCATTATAATCACTATGAAAGAAGTTCAATAAACAACACATTTGAAGAATTGAAACAAATGAAAACAAAAATATATAAATACAACCTAACTCATTTAAAAAAAGCATGTGCTAAAGATTCATAGAAGAATGAAAACAAAACATGAAATTTAAAACAAAACAAGAGAGATCATTTGTAAAAAAAGAAATAAAGGAAAAGAAACCAAAAACTTGAAAAAAAAACATAGTTCCACAGATTTTTCTAACAAAAACACAAGAGTATGGGTTTTGAGGATGGGGAACCAAGGGCCTAAGTTTGGGGATGGTAGGGGCACGATGGGGAGGGGGGGAGCGGACGTCAGCGCAAACACATTTAGTACTTGAAAAAATAGTCATGAAAAGGTGTATCGAGAATAGGTATAAGAATTACAAAATAAACTTTGGCAAACTAGTGAAACTACTAAAGTAAACTTTAAAGTTTTTTAACACATTGCAATTATTGCATTAAACATTTGAATTTTGAAGTGAACATTAAATTTAACAATGAAAATGTGGAATTCGAAATTTATATTATATTCAAAATTTCATAATTATGATTACAATGGCATGTTGAAAATAACAAAATGGAGTGAAGTGAGGCCTCTAATAATCCCCAAACTCATCACTAGAACTGCTAGACTCCACATGCTCAAGCTCCTCCAAACCAATACCAAACAGCCCTATCTATGTAGTATCATCATCAACTTGTGCTAGCTCCTCTAGCTCTACATCCCACCATCATGCTAGGCTCTCCTTGTACATGTCTTGTGGTCAATGAGACGCAAGGCACTATGTACAACTACAAGCTTCTCTACCCTCGTAGAGGTAAGCTTGTACCTCTTAATGGAGTGGATGAAGCTATAAGTAGACTAGTTCCTCTCAATAGCAGAACACTTAAAATCAACATCCCTAAGAAAATCAACATCCTTCCAATGCCCTGAAGAATCAACATCCCTAAGAAAATAACGGCCCTTTATACATGTAACCATGATATTGACGAGTGGACAATGCCTAATGTTTATCCACCCATCCATGACTATGCTACATCCACTTGTGACCCATGATTCCTTCATTTTCTCCATTAAAATATTTATCTTGGAATAGTTCTTATCTAAGATTGTGGTCCTCAATTCTATCTCCCCTAATGACACATATGATGGTTTAGCCCTTGCTATCTTTGCCACCACTTATAACAATAAGAGTGAGCCACATAGAATGGAATGAAATTGGCAAAAAAGAAGTAGCCAATGGCATCATCTACCTCATCCTTCAATTGCACATTAAATACTTTTGGTGGTGGCTTTGGAGCATCACTTGTCATCTTACATTTCCCCCTCGACCTTAGAGACAAAGAAGCAAATGTAGGTGCATTATCTTCACTACCTAGACCACCCCATAACTCAATTATCTCAACCCTATAGTTCAGTTTTTTGCCATCTTCTCACATACATCTACATCTTTGCCTCGGATATGCAAGAGGTGTCCATTAACTCTGATAATGCTTTCCTAAAATTCAAATTTACAAAAGTGGCACTTCCATAACCTAGTGTCCCTAGATGCCCCAAGCTTTATTTGTAATTTTGTTGCAAATTGTCATAGAGGAGACTTAGGATCAAAGGAACCTTTAGCATATTTTTCCAATACTACGGAAGGGCAACTAATATTTGTACTTGCAATGGAACTAATGGTTTGGGTTTCACCCCTCTCTGCTTCTGCACTTTCATCAAGTGCATATTTGTATTCAGTTTCACTTTCAACTTCAACCTGTTGAGGCTCAACCTCATCCTCACTCATGCTATGAGAACTCATAGTGACATTGCAATAAATGATATGAATTTATAAGTTCACAATTTTGAATTTAAAATTCAAAATATGCATGATGCAAAGGATTAGGATATAAAGATTTCTTTTTTGTTTTTCTTACTTCAAGTCGCACAAAGCATAGATGTGGAGGATACACAAATTAAAATCCTTGTTCTTAACCTTTGTCAAACAAGGATTTCACTTTTGTTTTTCTTCCTTTAGGTCACACGTAGCGCAATAGTAGAGGATACACAAAAGTTATAATCCTAATTTGATCAAATAAAAAAATTGAACATCTAAAACTTAAAAAATAAAATATCACAGCTTACTGTTATATAATTAAAAGAAATAAAAAATTCATCATGATTCATTAATATTATTCAATGTTCATTGAATCATTTGCAAAATTAAACTAATAACTATTGAATTTAAAATTGAAATTTGCAACAAATTACAATCAACAATATAAACTAGTATTTCAATTTGTATTTGTAATGAAAGAAACCAATTAAAAAAACAAATCATGGTAGAACATGGAACTAGAAGCTTACCTCTTTGCTTGAAAAATGCTTTCAATCCTTTGAGTTGGCATCACTCCTCTTCTTATTCTTGCTCTTCACTCTCACTCTTTCACCTTGCACTTGTAGGTCTATTGCTCTCATTGTTATCACTTTCCTATTGATTTCTTGTTGTGAGTTGAAATGAGGTTAGAAGGAAAATTTATACAATGTTTGGGGTTTGGGTGGAGCCCATAGGCCATTAGGGTTCAGGCTTGGGCACGAATTTCAAAAAAGAAAATTTAAAAAAACTACACTTTTTCACTACTTGCACCCCCATGGTTCACTAAAAAGAACCTACTCTTTTGCAAAAATCTTCCTCTACGATCTTCTTGGCAACAAATAGGATTTTGCAAATGCATAGGAATAGCAAACCAATCACTTTGGAACCTTCACCAATCAATCTTCAACTCTATTCATGCAATGGTAAGGATGAATGATATTTTTTCTTTGCATTCACAATAAGGGAATTTTTAATGCCCAAATTTGTTGTGGCAAGACTAACTGGGCGTGAAAAAGGGTTAAACTTGCCTCAAGTTCGCCTGAATTCATCCTAAACAAACCCACAGGGCTAGGATGGCACCCTAGACGACCCCCAATGCAGACTAGACCTGAACCGGTAACACAGGAATATAATACAAGAGTAGATGTTTTATACTAAATGAGTATATTTAAAGGGAGTGTGGAGCCACACATAGTACGGAAGTGTTTTGACATATATAATAGTGGTACCATACATGTTCAAGGTTGAAGGTAAATAAGTATAAATAACTTCGGTCGTACCTTTTCCTTGTTGGAGTATGTTGTACAAATTTATGATTTCAAATTTATGATTTCATTTTATAGCTGAACATCATACTCTTTTCAAAAGGGGAGGTTGTACTTATTTAAAGGGATAAAGGCTACTATAATGTTCCATATTGGTGTGATGCATTTTTGGAGGGAACACTTATATGTTTTGAATGTTTGGATATGTCATGTCCCCGCACATATAATCATTCCAGTAAGATCGATGCCCAAGGGAGATTACCCAGCACTCATTAAAAGATCAAATTAACGAGGATTATTAAAGGATCGCATTAATCTACATTATTAATCTAGATTATTAATCGAATTAATCTAGATTATTAATGGATCATAGTAAGCACAATATTAATATGCCTTAATTGTCTTTTAGAAGATAAAGTGCAAATAGTTAAGAAGTGACTAATGGTCGTGCCCCAAAACAAAAGAAGAGACATGTCTTATGGCAGAGGCATGATCACCCATGTCAATGATATAAAGGATAAATCAATCAATGGAAAAGGCAGGAATCAATCAGGAAGAACAAGACAGAGGTCAGCAAAAGGAGGCGCTTGAAGTAGTCACACCATTCATTATTCAATCAGGTGTATTTCTGTCATTTTCTATATACCAATCAATCTGATTATATATGCATTGGTTGTCCATTCTACCATTGATCTGAATTTATATACATCAATTAGTGATTTCCTCATAGCATCAATCTAAATTTATATGCACTGATGAAGGATTCTTCACAGCAACTGTGATGAGCCCAATTGGCTCCAACTCAAACCCCTGTGTAAACTGCTTGTGTTTTTGTGTTTTTGTTTGTTTTGAGAGAAATATAGACAGAAGTAGAAGGGGCGCACAGCATAAAAATGCAAATAATACTGAAATTCAAGGAATTATAGAGCAACTACAAGCTTAATTAACATCTAGCAATACATACAAATAGATTACACACAAGCAACGTACTCGGAATCCTCCAGAATAATTAAATAAGAAAGTACAGAGTATGCCAGGCAAAGTGTGCTGAAACTAATGAAATGCTACCTCTGGATCTCAGATCTGCTTTCTCCCACATAGTATCTAGTGAAATGATGCTAAGACAGTGGGACACCAAAGCCAGAGTCAAGAAACAGCCAAGAAGGAAGGCGTTTTTGCCTCCAAGTTCACACGCCCTTCTCTGGTGAACACGCCCTTGCACAGGAAAGTACGGCCTCTGCAAGAAGATGGTTCGGCCTTATCAAAAGCTGGAAAGATGGCGCCTCTGATGAAGAAACCCTCTCCCTTATTGTAAACAGGTAAATGCTAAACAGAAACTTAGATCTATGATCAGATGAACTTCTGGATGAAGCTCTCACAATGGCAATCATTCAACTGGTGTCTCACAGCCTCACAATCACAGATTCAGTGAAGAATTCTCGCTCTTCAATGAAGTTTTTCCTGAAACCCTTGTCCTCAGAAAAAATCAAAGAGAAGATAAAAAGTTGCAATGTCAAATGATCATGAATGAGGTCGACTTGCAAGCTTTTGCCTTATATCTCCTCAAAGGCACAGCTTTCAAGAAAAGCACACCAATTGCCTTTTGCATTTGTTTTATAATACATTTAAATGTATTTTAAGTCATTTCCATAGTTGGGCGCCTTAAGTGATTTAAATATCACTTAATAAAGTATTTCATTACTTTATATGGTATCAAGTGGCGTTTTACTTTATAAAGTCAATTTGACTTTATAATAAATCATTTAAGTTAATTTAATAACTTAACCACCATAATACCCATAACTCCTTCCCAACTCAATATTTTTTCGTGTCGTCAGAAGTTGGTGAACACTAAACTCCATATGCCTATACCGAAACCAATACTAAGGTGAAAGGGGTGGGAATGGCAATACCCACCAAAACGGTCACTGACCCCCTAACCAGATCCTGTCAGCCCATGAGGGTCCAAGAAATAGGCTAACTCCACTGCCCCTGAATACTGACTAGAGTGGGGACATTACAGCAACAATCTGAATTCACATCAACCTGCTCTTATATGTATTGACTAACAGTTACTTCAGGCATCAATATGATTCTATATGCATTATTATCTGTCACTTTAGGCATGGATCTAGATGTTGTTCTTTATACATGCTTAGGAAGCCATAACATGTATAGCTACTATTGCATATTAATGTCCAAGTATAAATCAAAGTGTTTGAATATATTTGAAAACCCACTCAAGGGAAAGGGCCTAAGAAAGCGATGAGTTCCCAGAGATCCCACTCAAGATTCTACCCAATCCTAAGGAGAGGATGGGCCATGGGGGGGTGGAAGTGCCAAGACCACTTGTGAGCTCCACTCATTCCCGCAAGTGGGCAAAGTGTCTTCCAAGGTTGTGACATGGATGGGGAAAGCCAGTACAAGTCGCCAAGGGGGAGAATTGTGGTATACAACCTCTTAGGCTTGGCATATGGCTTTGGGTGGACCCACCATGTTACTCCTCCTAGTTCACAATAGGTTGCATTATTGATAATCTAAAAATGTGTTGCCAAGGGTTAATGCTAACAAATGTATATATTGCATGTTTGGGGATGTTGTTCATGGGTTGAATGCAGGTTTGCAAATTCCGGATTACATCATCAAGGAGCTATTCATTTGATAAGGTGAAAACCCTAACCCTAGCTTGTGGAAATTGTGACCCATAGGCGAATTCTAGGGAAAATTAGGACAGGGGACATTACAGATTATTGTTGCCATACAAAGCTTAAAGGAGTTTGCAGCCTATAAAGCTGCTAATAAATAGCACTCATCCTATTACTTGATGTTGGAATTTGATTTGCAGTATTTGACCATTGCTAAAATTTCTATTATTCAGCTGATTATTGAAGAATTTGTACTCATTGATTTAAAAGATCTTTGCCAAAATCTATACGGTTCTCCACTTAGTATAATCTTGTATTGTTCTAGAAGGCTTGCCACTAGAACTAGTATTGTAATAGCTGCAGATTTATATTGTATTTATCTGTGCAGTTCACCACCAGATTCAATATTAACTTTAAGTTTGTAGTTTTTTCTAGAAGGCTTGCTGCTAGAACTAGTTCATTCATTTTCAGTATCAATTCATAATTCAACTGGAAGGCTTGCTGCCAGATTAATCAAATCTTTACTTCCAAAATGTAATGACCCCTTTTTGAAATGGGATTGTAATAATAATAAATAATAATAATAGTAATAAATTAAAATATATTAAATCAACAAGTTAAAAAATCAAGAATTCTTATTAATAATCAATTGTGCAATTTTAAGTGAGAAAGTATCACAAATTGTGAAGAGGCTTTCAAGTTGTCGAGACTTGTGCATTCATTTGGCTTTCATGTGGTGCGAGAATGTGCTACAAACAAACAATTGTGCAATTTTATATTATGTGCTAGGGCTTGAAACTAAAGGAATTAAAAGGGGACATTGCAATTGGTATCAAAGTTGTGATCTTGCCAACCGATAGGGTAAAGCTAACATATTGGATGCATTCCAATCATAGACTTGCAAGTCTACAAGGAAGATAGAGATGAAAAGCTCTATAGAGGCCCAATAAAATACTTCTCAACCAAGGTTTTTACAATAACAAGAGGACATAGATTTTGTTCAAGAGTTATTGATAAAAATACAAACGGACAAAGAAAGGTACAAACTTGAGGCCCCCAAAATCTTTGAACAATATCAAAGGTTGCCAAATAATTTCAAAGCTAGTGTTCTCTTTGATGAGTACTTGGAGGCACTTGGGAACCATTATCCTGACAAAAGAGCCCTATATGAATAAATAAGGAAAATGGCTAAGGAGGAAATCAAGGAACAAGACCCAAAAGAATCTTCCATTCATGTTTTGTAAGCTTACTTCTTTTCACTACTTCCCCTCAATACAAAATTCAAAGCTTTCCATTCGTGTTTTGTAAGCTTACTTCTTTTCCCTACCTCCCCTCAATACATTCTAATTGCCTCAACAATCTACATTGTCAAAAGCTATCAATTTAAAACATTGACATGATTGCTTTAGATGGATTTTCTCCTATGTATTCATATGTTTGTGAGATATACCTTTTTTTGGACAAGTTATCGATTTTCTCACCATTTCCAGCTTACATGCTTTTATTTGTCAAACAGTTTGCATTCATGTTTGGTTTCAAGGTTTTATGGTTCTTGTTCTTTCAATAAGATTTGATGAATAATACATTATTTTTTTTTTGGAAAGATCAGGTGCATTGAACAGTATTCATTAACCATAAATCATCATGCATTGAAATTTCAAGTAAATGGCAATAACAATATAATTCTGACCTTAATATGCTGCTGTCCACAAACTGATGAAAGAAAATAATTCAGCTGATGAAACAATGAAGATTACTAGTAATCTAGTCACCGAACAGTCCCAAATCCAATCAATACAATGACATAAAGAATGGCTGGCCAGAATATAAGTTGTCTCCAAAATAGTGATTCAAGCTGATTCAAACTGCTGTAACTGCATTTATGAGACTTGACTTCACTGTATAAACTGGACTGCAGAATGGTCAATACATATATGGCTGCACCTAGGACCAAGAAGACCACATAATGACTCACACCTCCTTACAAGAATGCTGTGGCTATATATTCCTCACGTCTCCCTTGTGTGATGGTTGGCAGCCAGCATAGGGGTCCCAAAAATAATCTACGACTCCTCTTTTCCCTTGTGTTTGCTACAGCTAATGCAAACTCTATCCAAACTATGAATCTCCCAGTGTTGGCGATTTCTCTTTTTTTTATGCAAACTTTACTTGATGGCGGCTAGGAGAAATTAACTTCTACAGCCCCACAAGACCTCCACGTCACTTCCCAAGGTGACACTATTCCATGCTTTGACTCCCATATCCCTAAAAAGGCTGGTTGACTTAACTCCAAGAGTCCAAAGAGCTTTCAAACTCTTCAAAAAGGCTGCAGTTCAGTTTTTTTAAACTCACTTCAATATTAAAAGCCACGATTCCATGAAAAAGTTTAGTCACTGATTTTTGTTCTAAATACAACGCGTAGAAATTTACTTCATAATTTTTTTTTATAAAACCTTTAATACCACAGGGACAAATGACCATAATCCGCATCTATAAATATATTTTACTAAACTCTAGGCACCCCTACAAATTTATTTTTATTGGAAAAACCTCAATAAATTTGTACCTGCAAATCTGGCAAACCCTGGAAAGATATATTGCTTCAACCCAATCTCATACTCCATGCACATTCAGCACAAATGTGAATCCTGAATGAATCCACCTTTGAATCCTTTCTACACACACTGTAACCCTGAATGGATCACACGGTATTGACTAGGGAAGATCTTTTACTCCCGAAACCAATCTTACCTTAGGTTTTTGTCTAAGGCAGAATAGATGAACTACATTCAACCACACAGAGAAAATGGGGTTTCATTAAATAATCCCACCATCAGCTTTTTCTCCTCCAATTTCCCTTTTATAAGCACTTTTGAAACTTTCGGGAAATTACTCTTCCCAGTCTCGAATTGCATTTCGCCTCTGCCTGCCCAACTGCAAGAATTTTCCTCGTCTTTATTCCATAACTTGGAAATGAATTTGGATCATGTAAATCAGTCGAAGTACATCATCATTCAGATCAACAACTTCAAGTAGCAGCTGCTACTGCAAGCCACCACAAGCGCATACACTACATTATCACCACCCCCAAACACAAGCACCCCATTGTCACTAACAAAAAACAATAGCTGCAATTACTGCAAAAACAAGCTCCACAATCAAATTTTAAAGTTGAAACACACCAATGGGAATTTAGAAAGATGGAATTATATAAAGTGTTAGAGAAACACATTAAAAAAGAAATGTGTGAAACATGGAGAAACAATACATTTAATAGCTCCAACTTCAAGAAGCACTAAAGCTAACTTTGGCATATAATGATTAGTCACAAACATTTGGATCTCATTACCCTTTGTACAAATTTGCTTATTCATTCCACCTAGCTACTCATTTTTGGTATCATTGAGTTGAGTGAGTGGATGGCACACAATACCAAAATATCTTACTATATCATGCCTCAACCACCAAACGTGTGGCCCTGTAATTTTAACATTCTCAATTATGATCTAGAAAAAAATTTGATGCTCACTGACTTAATGGATTCTTTAAGGATGCTGGCAGTAAAGTTTTCCTCCTTTATCTACACCTCACAATCAACTGCCCCAAACCACATTGCCTCTTTCAGGCACAATGCAATGACAATTTCATTTCAACCCAGGAATCCCTGATGGGCTGCAATGAAGGGTTTATAATTTCTTTTTCTTGGTGCATAAGGTGATGCACACCTTTTCATAGCTAGGACTTGTGTACCCTTTAGTAGTCTCATTGATTACCTTTGTCATCTCCCACCAATATGGTGACCTTATGAGGCTGAAAAAAACCCAGATGTAAACACACAACCGAGGCACTCATCTGTATTATCCTTCACTCCGTTCTAGAATGCCCTTTCCAATGGGCCCATATCTTTTATTGTTTTGCAGATAAGTATAGATAAGTATATCATCATCTTCTAAAGATGGTGTCACTAAAAATGGATGTTTGGTGTCAAGAATTGGAGTAGAGCACTTTTTTGGACAATGGATGAGAATTCAATTGAGCCTTTTAAACCCCTTTGTATGCTTCCAGAAATGCCAAGCACAACCCCCTACTCCCAGAATTTTTTTCTTTCAGTCACATGTCACTAAAGAGGTGAAAATGATTGATTTTGAAAATGTTGACCCTTGGCCAATATAGCTAGAACTTCTTGCAGCTGTCATTATACCAAATCCTTGTAGCTAAACATTTTCAAACAAACACTAAATTGAGAAAAAACATAGAACGGTAGCCATAGGCTACCATTAGTTAATTGGAAAAATAATTAAAATATTGCAAAACATCATCAAAGCATTATTTTTAAAAAGCCATGAGGAAATTGAAAATAAAATTAAAAAATCTATAAAAAGATACTTCCCTTCGAAATGGACAAGTACTACTACACCATTTTCAAAGATGTTGGAGATGCATACTTGGAGATGACAACAAATAAAAATATAATTTTCTAAATAATTTAAAAATTTAGAAAAAAAAAAATTGTAAACTTCTTAAAAGTTAAAAAATTAACATTTTAAACTATTGAAGTAGATGTCAGCAGTGATTAATTATACTAATATTTGATTATCATCATGATGAGAAACAATTAAATTTTAATTAAAAGATAACCACCTAGAGATGGCAGAAGGGGATCGGGAGGGGAATGCCATTATTTTTTTTAAATAGCATCTATGCAGTACTCAAAGATGGCTATAGTTTCAATCTATTTATAAAACTTGTACACATCTAAGCCTTATCATATTTTCTCTTTGTACATCAACTCTTTGGGATTTACTAAAAATATTTTCTGCTTAAAAAGAGCTCATAATTTTTCATGCAAAAAAAAAGAAAATTACAGGTCTATTAGGTTATTCCTTTAGTTCTTTTAACTCTTTCAAACCACATCAAAACTTTAGGAAAAGCCAATGTAATCTTACAATATATCTGAAAAACTTATACAAGAAGTTTTCCAATTCACAAATGAAACTTCTAGGAGATGTATAGAGACGCAAAGAAAATTCATATAGAGTTCCCTAATGTCTAAGATATCCCCAATTGTATCTCTGAGACAAAAATGTGTTTTTGGTACAGGAAAGTAAGTACCAAGGATCGGTGTACAAGTTTCAATGTTACAGTTTTAGCCTTTTAGCATAGTTGGTTTTAGATTTTAAAATTTATTCAGCTTTCATTTCATTTTTGTTGAGTGGAATTAACTTTCGTTATTCTTAAGAACCTGGCTTTGGCCTGGGTAGAACCCAGGTTTGACAAGAGCATTCGGTGCCCAGGCTGGCTACACCCCAAGTTTCTCTAAAAACAAACAGTACACCCAGGCAGAGCATTGTTTTGGAGGCACATCAGGGGTGTTTGGGATCTCAAATTGACCCATCTTAGACAAACCCAGAACATATCCAGGCACAGCATTGTTTTGGAGTCATATTGAGAGCATTTGGGATCACATATGGCTGAGGGTTGGGACCCACACATGTAAATGCAAGTATAGGGAAAAACCTAAGTTTGTAGATTAAATATGTAATGAACCTACAATTTTTGGAAGCACAATTGCATAAAGGTCCTAATCTTATCCTTGATCACATGAAAAATGTTTGTGTGCTCAACAAATTTACTCACTGAAGAAACAATCTTCTACTAAATCTCAACCATTAGTTTATAACATTTGTAACTACCATGTGGAAAATGCCGACATAAAAAGAAAATTTAACAAACAAACAAAAAAATCTCAAACACAAATTATTAATAGTTGTGGCAACACCAAGGAGAAGATTCTACTACAATTTGGGTTTAAAAGCAAGGAGAAAATGTTAATTCTACCTCAAGATCTTGTGCAGAAGCTTCATCTATTCCTCCTCCCTTTGTATCACTCAAATCAGCTTTGTCTAACCTGGAAAGCAAATTGAAATATTTTGTAGAGGTCAGTGTATAGTTTAGAAAAATGATGAAACATGTTTTTCTTCCCACTTCACAACAGGAAGAATAATCAAATTACCAGAAATGCCAAGGCAGCACCCTATTTTTTGTTACAAGAAGAAAGTCTATTAACATCCACAAATGACTTGAATAGGTCATTGGGATTCAAAAGTACCACAAGTTACAACAGCTAATCAGAAATGCCAAAGGAAACCCCAACATCTAAAAGCAAATTCTCATCAAAATAACTCAAACTTTGTTCAAATGATATCAATACAAAAATGAGTCACAAACTACTGTGAAATACAAAAGTAACTCTGGCAAAACAAATCAAGATGGTGTCAAGTACTCACTAATTTTTAAATAAATACAGTACACCTTGTGTTTAGATTTGATAGACATGTTTGGCACTGAAGAGCTAAAACATGCCTTGGTACGTTGCATATAATTCAACCAAGGAACTTACCCTCAATGATTGGGATCATAGTCCTAAACGGTGAAGGGGAAATTTGGAGTAAGATGGGTTGGTTTGTGTGCAGCTCAAATCATGAACAAAAGGCAATAAGCATACATTTAGGAACAATAGACATGTCATCATTCCCAATCCAGATGAGACCTTTTCACTGGTGGCTCCTAACAATGGCCTGTCTGATACACTTTCACCTGAGTCAACTGAAGCTAAGACAACATGTTGTCTTTCTCTTCCACTTTCCTCTAATACACTTTGAAGTATCTGCTTCTATCTAAATTGTTGTGGGAAAGGCATTGTAATGACCAAAATCACATACCCTGTACTTTTGTCATTGCCAATTGACCTGATTTTAGTGTTCATTCCCATAGCATGATTTTTAGGGCTCATTAAGCCTATCCTCAGCCTTTTTCCAAATTCGAGTGCCAACAATTTTGTCTTTGACTATCTAGATCTGTTTAAACATGTTTCATCTTACCATTCTAGTTCATACCTTTTATAATATAATGCTAATTAAGATTTTTCCTCAGACGACACCACAGTTGTGCAGACCTACGTAATCACACTATCATGCCACAAGAGTATGGTAGTACAGATTCAATATAATGGGCGAGTTGGTGACGTTTCAACTTCATTAATTTTGTAACAGCCATCCAACCAACCTTTGTTGAATTTGCAACCAACATTCCCTAACCCCTTGACTAAAACTAGCCACCTTAGTGACCATTGGGCTTCCTTCTTCCATTTCTACATGCCATGAGCTGTTGAAGGTTTTGAACAGTCAATTCTATACTTGCTAGCATGAACTCTCTGCAATTTTCAAGCTTTACTACAGCATTCTTACGTGAATCCATGGTTACTACATTGCCACAATCTGTTCTCCATTAATGTTTATGGTTTCTTTTATTCCCTTTTCTAAGATTGTAGGATCCTAAAGGCATCAACCATTCTTGGTGGCTAAGTACTTCTTGAGGGAGATTCTTTTATTACGACAACAGCAACTTCTCCTCACAATTCAAAGAAGAAATATTTTCTTAAATTCCCTGAGCTGGTGACATCACTTTTCTCTTCTCTTCACTTAAACCCTCCTCTCTTTTCCAGCTCCTTCCTTCTCTTTCATCTGTAAGTTTACTTGAATTCTCAGAAGGTTATTATTGTATTCTCTATCATTTCAAAAACCAGTATTTGGAATATTGTATTGCTTCAAGAATCAATAAGATCCATTGTTGGCACTCTTGGATTCTTCAATTCCAACATTCTTCTCCATACACATATGGCACTTAACATGTATGTCAACCTAAGTTGTTAAATGTTCTTTTGTAAGCATTATTACTATTCTCTAAATATAGACACACTTACAATTAGAAACTCAGACACATTATCCAACTCCGATTTGTATTTCTATTGGACTGCCCGTGTAGGTCTAAAGACCAAAACGAGGGTTGACCATTTGGCAAGCTCCCTAACAGTCACCCCCTTTCTTTCTATCCAACAACAGGTATCATTCAGTGGAACAATCTCACAGAGGTTTTGTAATCTCTTTCCTTCGCTATATTTCGATCATTTATTTTGATTTAGCTTACAGTTAAAGTTATCCAGTCATATTTCTATATTCCTGTTATTGTTTCCTGGTGCTTATAGGGTGTATTTTTGTCCGTATCCCAGATTTTGTGGTTGTGATTAGGATTTTCGCTCTATGTACAGAGGACCACAGCACATTTGGACGTGACCACAGTTGCATTGTCATCTGTGAATGGCATGAGCATTTGTGTCTGAGGAGATTTCTAAGAATTTCTCCAGGTTTTGCATTTTTCTAGATTTATGTTTCTATCTCTATTTTTCAGATTATATTACTGCATTTCCAATTATTCCAGATTTCCTTAGTCCATTAGCAAAAACAATAGTATTTCATCTAAGGAATGAACATAGCTCTTAATTAGGCAAAATACATTTTGGTAGAACAGAACACCCTACTCATTTCTTTGTTGTAGATTACATTAATGTGTTTTGTTCTTATCTAAAGAAAAAAAGAGCTGAAATAAAAGAATAATCGATCTTACCTTATTTCATCTTGGTGCACCCAACACTTTAATTGTAGAACTTTGTATACTCTGTTGTTTGTGAGTGTTGGACATTTTATGAGTTTCACCACTCAACCTATATTCTCTTCCCATCTTTTTTGTCACAGCTTGCACTTGAATCCTATAATGACTTCATCTAGTCATCCTACTTTCTCTTGCCACATCTATGGTATGCCTACCTTCATCCATCTTCTTCCTCCTACTCTGGAAGATGACCCTCATAACAAGAATGATGGCTTTGACCATGATGGGGCCCTCAATGCGGGTACCCATTAGAGAATTCAATGCATTGACAAACATTTGCTAGACTTTCAACATACAATTTTTGCTAATGAAGTTGTCCTCTCTAACTAGTAACACCAACCCTATAATAGTCACCCTGCACTCCATTCTTGTATACCACCCCGATGACCTCAATTTCATACAAGCACTTGAGCACATAGTAGATCATCATGCCTCTCTTCACCTTGATACTACCAAGCCTTTAGGGGAGTCCACTTCTCATTTATCACATACCCATCTTTCTCAATCCATGCCCACCCCTAACACTCACATGTATAATCTTTATATAGTCCTTGCATCCTCCATCACTCCATCCACCATGGGAGTTTCTTCTTCCTGCCATACACAAGGATATTTGACTATTCCTATTTCTTCTTATCGCTTCATCCCAGCTTCCCACCTCTTCAACGCTTCATCCCAACTTCCCAACCTCTTCAATTACATATACTACTAGACAATCAACTTCTACTCAATCATTCTCATCACAACATTTCACAAATACTATTGTTGTTCCCCATACTACCGATCCAGTATTTCATCAATTTATGCGAAACATGGGGTCTATTCAACAATAGTTAGCTGCCCTTGCTTCATCCTCCCAATCCACGCCTACTATATTATTTTTTCGTAATCTTTTATCTTGGAAAAACTTGCCAAACATTTTCCTCCACAATTTGTAATCCCACATTTTGAAAAGTACAATGATGAAGGGGATCCTCAAAACCATGTTTTTGTTTTCACAACCAGATGTTGTGACTTTTTCTTTGATGATCAACTATTGACCAAATAATTTCCTAGATCACCTAAAGAGACAGCCTTAGACTCATTCTACTCCCTTAGAGCTACCTTCAACAACCTTGTCCATTGCCAACAAGGTCCTAAAGAAACGATCATTGACTTCATCCTCTACTATCAATCTACTCTTTCCCAAATTTCTTACCTACTTAAATTTGATGTCGAGGGGATGTTCATTGGAAACAATACTAAAAACATTCGCAATAAAAATCTCTTAACAAAATATTCCCCATTTCCACACTTATGTACTACCCTTAGGGACAATAGGCAAATGGCTAATCGATTTGAGGCACTTTCTTTGGCTACTTCACTGGCTACAACTAAATCTACCACTCCTAAATCATATTCCTTAAAATATAAAAAAGAACAATAATTTATATTCTTCATAACTAAACTCAAAACTTGTTGTCAACACTACTGCGTCTCCTTCAATGTTAGCAATATTCTTACACCCATGATGTAATTGTCAATTTAACATCAAAAATTGTATGCATTTAAGACATGTGATAGGATTTTATTGACTAATATTATCCATGTTTTAGATATAAATGACCAAGGTAACCAATCCATCACCCCTCTCAATCAAAATCTTTGAATATATGCCAACCCATTTCCTCAACACCCCACTACCAATTGTGTGGATCTAGTGCTTTTGCCACATGTTGTACCTACCTCCAATCCTATTTCTAATACAGTAATACTTACTTCATTCTCTAATTTTGTGGGTGTTGTTAAACCCAATCCCTATCCATCTACCCTAGCCCCTCCTCGACCACCTATCACATTCTCTTCTGACAAGATGACTATTGTTGACTATCATAGTCCTTTCTACATTGAAGAGTTCATGAACTAGAAGCTTCATAGGCATTATGGTGGACCCTATGAGTACTTACAAAGTGGTTATCAATGAGCACTTATATACAAGTCATCTTCATCAAGAATCTTACCATCCATTAGATATTCCTAAACCCATAATTGAACCTCCATTCCCACCCTAGGTTCGATCACTCTTTCTATTTAGGAGGGACCAAAATGCCTAGATGTTCCCTACCATAATATTCCCACTTCCAACTAATATCTCCTTCTATTGGTCCATCCTTGGCTTGAGGCGATGCGTGCCATCCCATCTGTCATTCACCAACGCCTAAAATTCCCCCATGATGGAAAGATATTCAACATTTGTCATAGCCACTATCAACCAATCTCCACCTCAAATAATTTCTCCATTGATCACATTTGGTCGACTCCTACTTCGTTTGAACCTCATATTGTTTCTTTGTTTATGCATGTGTCTATGTGCCCTAATGTGTATGCATGTATATTTGTTAGTTCCCTCTAGAGAAACCATGCTACACTTGTAAGTAAATGGATATAAGTGTAATCCCATGTAGTTCTTCTCTTCTATTTGTACCTCATCTTCTTCCTTTGTGCCTGGTTTCTTGTGTGGTCTTAATTATTTTTGGAGATGACACAAAGACATTTAGGTTTCCTTCATGGTAACCCAAAACTTTTTGCAACAATGTTTGTGTTGGGTGTCTTTCTCACATTAGCTTGTTCTCCTTGGGGACAATGCAAAGTATTATGTTGTCCTTCGTATAGAATCATGTCAACCCAAGTGGAAACAACCTATATTTTCGATGTATTGTTATGTTGTACACATTCTTTCATTGTATTTGTAGTTTTGTATGCATAGAGGGATGATGACAATTTGTAATACAAATTTGATATATTCATAAACCTATACTAACCTTGAAAAATACAAATTTCTTCATGTCATATTGTGATGTCGTCGGCATGAATGTAACATTGCATTCTCCCTCTTTATGTCATTCCATAAAAAACAATTTCCGATGTACCCATTTGTTGAAGACCAGCAACATTACCCTATTTTGCCTATTTTTTAGGGGGCAAAATCACTCACCTTGGGGGCATACCATTTCATGATGACTCTTCCTTCAATTGCATATTCCCTTTTTCTATACCTCAAAATACTTGCCCACACTACATGTATGCAACTACTTTTAGGGGGGTCTTATATCCACCACCTATACACTTGCCATGAGCATTAGGTCATTTGTCGCCCCAAGTACAAAAAACACTTGGACATGACCACCCTTATCAAGATTACCTAGCAAAAAAGTATGCTAGAACATGCAATCCCTAACATTTTATTTATGCACCTAGCAACAAAGTATTGATAGTGCATGTGTTTCATGGCATTTTTGTATGGTTCCTAGCAATAGAGTACACTAGATCTTCAACCATATCCGAATCACCTAGCAACAAAGAACAGTAGATCTTCAACCATAGTCAAATCATCCAACAATAGAGCATGCTAGCACACATGATTTGCATTGGCAACCAATTCTCATGATCCCTAGCAACAGAGTAAGCTAGATTTTGGATCATGAATGTTTCTTTGTATCAAGTATCTTCATGTACATTAGTTTATTTTCTCTCTATCAAATATTCTATTTATCACATTCTTCTCCCAGACATAGATTTCCTTCATGGTAAGCTATTAGGGATGTTCATTGTCTTTTCCATGTGTATATATTTATGATGTCTAACATATTGGTTTTGCAGATTTCTCATTCCTAATGCCTTTGTTTTATTGGATTGTTGACCTAATATAATGTTTTGTAGATTCTTTATCTAGGGGCGTGCATACTTCCCTCAAAGATTGCAATATATCCCTTTATAGCACATCTCATATTTTCTGCATTTCATTTTTTGTTTTTACTTTCCATACTTCAGCTAGGCTTTATCACCTAGTAACACTTTTTCCATTACAAATTGACATTATCTTAGTGGTCATTCCCATAACATGATTCATAGGGCTCATTAAGCTTGTTCTTGGCCTTTTCCATAATCCAAGTGCCAACTGTTCTCTATCTTTGAGTGTCTGGATCTGTTATAGAAATTTAAACATGGCTCTTCTAACCATTCTAGTTCATAACCTTCATATTATAATGCTAAGTAAGACTTCATCCTCAAACGACGATGCAGTTGCACAAACCTCCACAGAATCTTGTTGTCATCATATGACAGTATTGACCATAGAGATTCAATGCAAAAGCTAGATTGCTGATGTTTCGACTTCATTAATTTCATAATGGCCATCCAACCAACCTTTGTCAAATTTGCAACCAACATACCCTATCCCTTAACTAAAAATAGCCACCTAAGTGACTATTGGGCTTCCTTCCTCCATTCCTACATGCTGGTTGGTGTGAATTCTCGGTAATTCTCAAGCTTTACTACAACATTCTTGCATGATTTGAAGGTTACTACATTGCTACAATCCATTCTCTATTGTGATTTTTGCAGTTGTTTCTTATCATATTGATGTTTACAGTTTATGGCTTCTTGTATTCCCTCTTCTAAGATTGCAAGATCCTAAAGGCATGAACCATTCTTGGTGGCTGAATACTTCTTAAGGGAGATAGTTTTATTAAGACAACAGAAGCTCCTCACTATCCAAGGAAGACACCTTTTCTTAAATCCCTTGCATTGGTGACATCATTGTTCTCTTCACTTAAACACTCCTCTCTTTTCAAGATCCTCCTTTCCCTTTCATCTCTAAGTTTAATTGAGTTCTCAAGAGGTTATTATTGTATTCTCTATGATTTCGAAAACCAACATTTGGGTCAAAATCTATCTTACTTTAAGAGTCCATAAAACCCATTGTTGGCAATCTTCAATTAGTCACTTCCTACATTTCTTCTCCATACACATGGGACACTTAACATCTTTGTAGACCTAAGTTGTTAAATATTCATTCTGTAAGCATTATTTCTATGCTCTAATTCTAGACACACTTAGGATTAAAGATTCACACACATTATCCAACTCTAATTCGTATTTCTATTGGACTGCCCATGGAGATCAAAAGACCAAATAAGGGCTTGACCATTTGGCAAGTTCCCGAGTAGTCACCCCCTTTCTTTTTGTCCAGAAATAAGTATCATTTGGTGGAAAAATCTCGCAAAGACTTTGTAAATTTTTTCCTTTCCTACATTTTGATCATTTATTTCAATTTACTTTACAATTAAAGATATCATGTCATATTTCTATATTCCTGTTATTGTTTCTTGGTACTATTAGGGTGTATTTTTGTCCATGTGTCCCAAATTTTGCAGTTGTGCTTCAAATTTTATCTGCATGAATGGAGAACCATAATCTGTTTAGACAGAAGCACAAATGTGTTGTTGTCAGTGAACCACATCAATGTGTGTCTCAGGCAACTTCTATTCACTGGGTTCTACATCTTTCCACATTTCTATTTTCGTCTCTATTTTTCAGAATATATTACTATGTTTCTAGTTATTCCAAATTTCCTTAAGTCCATTAGCAAAAACAATAGTATTTCATCTAGGCAATAATGTAGCTCTTAATTAGGTGAAATACATTTAGGTAGAACATAGCATTCTACTCATTTCTTTATTTAAGATTACATTGATGTGTTTTATTCTTATCTAAGGAAATAAGGAATTGAAATAAAAGAATATTCGATTTAACTTATTTTAGACACTAAAAAACGTCTCCTTTTACAATCATAGCAAGAAAGCAAGGACTTCTCCTTTAACCAAGTCCAATCTAACCAATTAGTTGAGGCACTTGACTAGGGTTCTGATTCGATTTTGATGTGACAACATAATCTACAGGGTTTTACGGTCTTATCCATTACTCCAAGCCACTTTTAATTCATTTCCATTTTTTTTCCTTCTTAAAACTCTATTTTAAAGATATGGCTGGCAAGGAAGTGAAGCGGCTAGCAGAGAACTTAGCATGGAACATATCAAATTGATTGCTTGGTTCCCCCATGCATAATTGTTCTATTAGGATATTATGTTGCCATCAACCTTGTAAACCCTATGTTATTAAATTTGTTATAACATCCTTGTCAAGTTGTCTCTACATGCCTAAGGTGTTAGTGGAGAATAATCTGTAATAATATCCCACCTATAGTTTGTAAATGCATTCATAAGGGATGAAGGAGTCATTGGGCAACAATGATTAATCACTTGAGACATGTTGGCATTTCAATTCGCGCCTCTGGTGTGCAGATTGGAAGCGGACACCTATCCACAGTTATAAAACTCTCAACTGAGAGCACAAGGTTTATAAAACTCTTTGCGTTGCAGCTGAGGTTTTCTCTGGTTTCATAACTTC
>VDFB02094628.1:0-10905 GCA_007258455.2 Sequoia sempervirens
AAAAAAAAAAGGGTCTTTTCTCGCACCTGACTCACGACGGTTTCGTAACAAAGTCTCGCTTTTTCCACACGCATTGAATAAAATATTATTAGTACTGGTTTATCTCGAATAAGTGAAGAAATATACGGTACCAAATTAAACGTTTTTTTACTATAAAGACGACAATGGAGTAATCTAATGGCAAAATAAAGCAAAATTATTGTCCTGTTGCAGAAAAGACATTGTATTCTGAACAAAGTGTGTTTAGCTCTACAGGTGGAAATTTTATTTAGTGGGTGTAAACTGGACTCTCTTAACAGCGCCAATATAACTAGCCATGGAAAAGATGAGCTTAGCGGGAAAAATGCAAAGTTACTTCTGATGTTACCGAAGGTAAGTGCAGATTATATGCACGATCTATGTATTCTGTATGCCATTTTCAATGCCTTTATAACTATGTATTTCAGTTCTATGTATTCTGTATGTCTTTTTCAATACCCTTTATAACTATGCATTTCAGTTCTGTGTATTCTTTTATGTCTTTTTCAGTACCCTTTATAACTATGTTTTCATATCAGCTTATTCAGAAAAGTACTAAGTTACCTGGAATGTTACCAAAGGTACAGAAGAACTGGTTTTTATGCAAAATCTGTGTATTCTGTATGCCTCTTTGAATACCCTTTACAACTATGTATTTTAGTTCTGTATATTCTATATGTCTTTTTCAATACCTTTTACAACTATGATCCTGCCCACCATTTTATTGATATTCATGAAAAGTACATTATCAAAGATCTATAACCGAGTTTGTGACTCTCTACACCCCCGAAAAGCCCATCACTTCATTAGAGGCTAAACTAACCAGTTACGCCCACCATCCCTTGCTCCACTCAGCGCTTTAAAAACCGCAAAACTACAAAATAAAACTTCTTACTAAGCAGCCACAAGCCTAATGGCTGATTTACGACCTCACCTAAGGGCCTGCCTCTTGACTTAACCGCGCAACACCACATTTTGAAAGGCCGACATGCTAGAATGTGGACAGAAGAAGTCCCTGCTACCTTCCCTAAGCAGAACCAAAACTGACCCCACTACATGCCGAATAGATCTTGACGACCAGGCTTATGTCTCCCACACATCAATCTCAGCCATGGAAACCCGACCAAAAGTCCTCCTTAATCTCCAAATCTCGCAAATCTTCAAACACCATAGTATCTTTTTCAGCATCATTTGATACTGCCCAATTTGTTAACGCATCTAGAATACAATAAATTATATAAATATTTTAACCCTTACCTCTAGCTTGGAAAACCAGAAAAATACAATAAATTATATAAATATTTGAACCCTTACCTCTATCTTGGAAAACCAGAAAAATACCATATCAATTTACTTAAACTTAGTTATTTAGCAATGTTAAATTATTTTGATAATTTTGTGGATATAGGTGGGGGCCTTGACTTGGTTGGGTAAAGCATCTTGCTCTAGGCAAGAGGTCATGAGGTCTACTCCCCCTATCCTTGTGGTACCAAAGGCCATTTTGTACTAGTGTTATTGAGCACATGAAAAAAGTTTACCATAGTTTATAGAAGGACTACTTGATTTTTATAGTCTAAAAAAATGATTAAAATATATTAAAAAAATTAGGTTTGTTTTTGTGTACTTTACATTTGCTTCACCCTTCCATTTTGTCACTTTCGCGTCTTCTACTTCAACAATGATGGCTCCTTCACCCTCATAACTCTTAGGCCCTTAAATTTGTTTTTTTTAATATGTTCTTAATATTATTTATTGTGCATTATTTTTTATATATTTTTAATATTATTCATTTATATTATGTTTTGTATTATTTATTTATATTATGCTTTATTTATTTATTTTTATTAAAAAGAGGGGTAAAAACTTTATTGAAGATCAAAAATAAAGCATTACATCACAGCAAAAGGCCAAAGCCCCAAGGAACCAAAAAAATGACTAAACAACACAAGAGCCAATCAACATCCAACATTAGTCTCTTCTCTTTCTTCAGCAATAATCATTTCCAGATCACGATGGAGCTCCTGGGAAATCTGCTCCCACCTCTCAATCTTCATTAATAATTGTTACAGAACCCATTTAGCGAAGCAATCACGTCCCTATTCCACTCCTCGGAATATGAAGACACCACTTCATCAAAGGAATGTCGAGAATCTGTGAACTTGACCTTATGGCAACCTTCTTGACGCCGATACATCTTCTTAAGCAGAGTTAACAAAACTTGTGGGTGGACACTCTAAAATAACTACTTCTCCACTAAAGCGAGAGCCCGTTCCGGAGGCGAAAGGTCTAGCTGGTCTTCATCCGAGTTAACGGTCGCATATGAAGAAGAAGAAAACCACCGTCCTTGAAGAATCCCTACCAACCCCCCCAATTCCTGCAGGCCCCGGATTTCCCCTAGAGGAGCCATCAGTATTAATCTTTAGAACCCCAACAGGAGGGGGAAGCCACTTACCTGTTCTCATCACTTTCTTCCTTGCCCGCCTTCCCCTTTGAACACAAGCCGAAGCCGAGGACATCTCCTGAAGTCCCAGTCTCTCCACCTTCTTAGCATCCTCTTTCTCCAAGGGATACACCACCTCACTCTTCGCTTCCACCATCTCCCGAATCATACCCATAATCCTCTGCCAAATCTGCTGAATGACCATCTTTTCACCCCGAAAGATTCTACGATTCCGCTCCAGCCAAATTTGCCAAAGAATGAAGGTAGGCCCAACATACCACACATCCTGTAAGAAGGTTGCCATCGCGGGAGGTCTGCCAAGACTACTTCAGAAATCCACCAAAGAGGAAGCATGAACACAAGGGCTTTTCCAAGCCTCCCACCAAAAATGCCACAGCCTCAAGGAGAAAGAGCAACGGAAAAACAAATGAGCAGAATCCTCCTCCCCATTCCCACACAAAACACACCTAGAAGGGCCCTGAAGTCCCCGCTTCTGAATATTGTCCCAAGTCAAGCACTTCTTCCATGCCAAAGTCCAAATGAAGCAATTGCACTTTGGCCAAGAAAACTTATCCCAAACTCTCTGCCACCAACGAACCTCCACCCTATCCAATTTGTGAGATAAGAGAACCTGATAGCGAGCAGCAGGTATAAACATGGGAGTTGGAGACCAGGAACAAGCTGTCTACATCTGGGAGGCACAACTCTGCTAGGAATGGGTTGATTCAGCACACTCCTCTCCATCCAACCAGGCCAATCTTCATGATTCTTCCACCTAGCCACCCTCAACTGGCCATGGACAAATATTGACTTAAAATCACTCACCCTAACCCAACCAACTGCAGTGAACCTGTGACAAAGGGGCAACAAATGAGGAAACTGGGACACAATAGGGGGAAAACCGTCCCAAGAATCCAACCAAAAGTGAGCCTCTAGCCCACTTTTGCAAATCCAAAACAACCCGTCCTTGACGAGAGCAGCCCCTTTCTTGAGAGTATCCCAAATCACCGAACCTTTCCCCACCAAAGGATAGCGGGGAATATCCATCTGAGGGATCTCTGGAAAATATTTGTGGGATAAAATCCTGGCCCAAGTCTGACCTTGCTCCACACAGCACCTCCAAAACAGTTTAGCAGCAAGTGCTATCCCAGACAAAGATGACTGCCTCAATCCAAGACCGCCACAGTGCTTCGGGCTACAAACAATTTCCCATCTAACCAGACTCCATTTGGAGGATGATAAATTACCAGCCCAAAGGAACTGTCTAATTAAGGCATCAAGGTCTTGAACAAAACCAGCCGGGGCCACCTGGAGCATACATCTATAAATGGGGAGAGCTTGAACCACAGATTTGATCAGCTGAACCCTTCCAGCAAAGGACAACCACCTATGGGTCCAATGGTTAACTTTTGTCCGAAACTTATCCAAAATACTTTGCCAAGAGTCCCTGGGCATCCTTTTGACAGAGATAGGAATACCAAGATAGGTTAGAGGAAGGGAGCCAACCTGAAACCTTAAGATATTAGCAATCCTCCGCTGGATAGGACCAGGAGTATTGAAGAAGAAGATTGAGGACTTATCTTCATTAATTCGTTGACCCGAGGCAAGAAGATAAACATCCAGCACCGCACACAAATGTGTAGCCTCCCTGATAGTAGCCATACCCATCAGTGCGGTATCATCCACAAACTGCAAATGAGACTGTGGGGGAATATTACCTCCCCATCGCCACAGCTGAATGAAACCCATCTCAACATTCTTTTTCAACAATCGGTCGAGACCTTCAGCCAAGAGCAAGAACAGATAAGGAGAAACCGGGTCGCCCTGACGTAGACCCCGGGAAGCACAAAACAACTTTGAGGGTTCACCATTAATCAGAACAGAGAAGGATACTGAAGTAACACAACTCATGACCCATTGGATCCACTCATCCCCAAAACCAAAAGCCCCAAGGATCTTTTGAAGAAAGGACCAACGAACTCTGTCATAAGCTTTGGCCATGTCCAGCTTGATGAACATTGCCTTATCCCTGGAAGTGGCCATAGAATGAATGGTTTCAGTAGCTATAACCACCCCATCCAAAATTTGTCTGCCCGCCACAAAACCACTCTGCTCCTCAGAGATCAAAATTGTGAGCCAATTTTTCAGCCTATCAGCAATTATTTTAGAGATAATTTTATAGATCACATTACAAAGAGAAATGGGCCTAAATTGACTGAGCCTATCTGCCCCCTCACATTTGGGGATAAGAGCCAAAAAGGTAGAATTTAGAGCTCGTAACATCTGCTTGTTCCTCTGAGATTCCTGGACTACCGCCAATAAATCAAGCTTGATAATATCCCAGAACTCTTGAAAGAACTCCACCGGAAAGCCATCAGGACCAGGGGCCTTCCCTTTCTTCATCTGGAACACCGTTCTCTCTAGCTCATCCATCGAGATATCACTCATAAGAGACTCATTCATGTCCATAGTGACCAAAGAAGGGATGCAAGACAAAACTTGAGCCTCCTCATTGGGAGCCCCCTGGGGATCCTCCCTGAATAGAGACTCAAAATATTGCACTGCTTCACATGAGATATCCTTAAAAGAGGAAAGAGGCTCACCATTGTCGTTCACCAGGACAGAAATAGCATTCCCATGTCGCCTGGCTTTGACAGAATTGAAGAAGAAAGCAGTATTCTTGTCTCCCTCCTGAAGCCATTCAATTCGTGCCTTCTGTTTCCAATAGATCTCTTCACGCAATTCACACTCCTCTAAAACTCTCAATGCCCTGGCTTCCTCTTGAAGTAAATGAGCAGTCACACCATTATCCCTAATCACCCTTGTAATGCTATTCAACACAGCTTGGGCAGCACACTTAGCTTGAAAGATGTTCCCAAAGCACTGACGGTTCCAACGCTTAAGCTGATATTTAACAATTGGAAGCTTAAATATAGTGCCATTTCAAAGGTCTACATTCTCATTGGGTCTTTAATCATGAGAGGCTCCGTAATACATGGCGGAGCTTTCAAATGGAGGCATGTTTGAAAGAGTAAACAAAACGATAAGGCTTTGATGGTTGGACCCCTCAATCCAATTTAAATGAGACCACCATTCCACCAACCCAAACAAGAGACCTGAGTTGGTCCAGTCTTTTTGAAATCTGAGAGATCTGACCTTCAGGTGCTCAGGTTGAAAGACCATTGACAGCATCTTGAGATTAGTAAGTATTATCACAGAAACCAAGCAGAAGGCTCCAGGCCTAGCCTACCCCAACTTCATTAACTCGAGCAACATTTGGGGAATCTGTGCAGTCGAGGATAAAAAAGGCTGCCAATATAGAACAAAATGAATATGGGCCATTACAAAATTGCTTACTAAATCAATGGACATATAGTGTGGTGAGGGATGAATCCAGTCCTCTAAACAGAAACAATCATCGAGATAGAAGACTTGTTGGACATCCACCAAAGAGGGCGGATCTTCCGTGGATTCCAAAGGCAAGCCACTCCACCCGCAGACCCTTGAGCACCAATGCATTGGCACTCCCCGCTTCTCCACAACTTAGGAGATAAACAAATCATGCATTCAACAGATAACTTAGTCTCCTGTAAGAACAAAATATCAGGAGATTGACTTCTAACCAACTCACGAACAACCTTTTGTCGAGGGCTGTTGTTCAAGCCCCTTGCATTCCATGATAGAACAATCATTTCAAAGAGCTAGAGAAGTGTGAATCCAAAGTCTTAACCGACCCAGACTCCACAAGAGTTTCCCCAGCTAACTTAATCTTTTCCATATCCTTCTTCCTGCCAAGCTTTGAAGATTTCTCCCCCAACCCTTTTTTGATATCCTTCTGATGTATACCCAAAGGAGAAGGAGAAGACTTGAGATTCTTACCTACATCTGAACTCGCATGCAAAGCCAGAAAAGAGTTGTCTCCCCCACTCTTCTTCATTTCCACAGAAGAGATTGGCTCCACTTGGGCATCCATTGGAAGGTCAGTCACCATTTGCACAGCACCAGAATCATGTGTATCCTGAGTAGCCCCAGAAGGAGGAACCTCCTGCCCAGAACACACAATACCCTGATCCAAGTTAACCAAGCCCGGATTCACTTCCTGCTGATCCAGATCATCCAAAACCTCAAATCTGTTAAAAGAGTCTTCATCTTGTCTTTCCTTCCAAGTCCTCTTTTATTTTCGGTTTATTGATTCTTCTGGGGCAGAAATACAACAGACCATCCACCATCCCAGAGATAGGGTTCTTTCCTATCTTCTAGGTGGGATTGTGAGTCTCTCAATTCTTATGAGACATCTCGTTTACAGTGGCCATATTCATAGCGTTATGAAAGGAAGTGTTCATAGTCTAGGTGAACCCAGAGCAGGACCCTGAAACATGTCCAGAACACAGTGGTTTACCAGATCAATTTCCTGGGATGGGCAAAAGTGATTACCCTTTGGCCCAGGTGCTGAGGAATAGCAAACTTTCAAGCATCGACCCCAATAGATGCAAAACATCATCCCGCCAGCATTCCACAGGAAACCGTGGGAGCCGAACCGACACCGGTACACGAGTTGGAAGCTCCTCAGCAGGGTTAAAACCAGCATGCCACGGTTTAAGAAATAGACCAACCTGATTATAGAAATAAGGGCCTCCTTCGAAGACCTTATTTCGATCCGCCATGCAATCAAAGGTAACCATGAAATAATTATTTGCCAAAAATTTTATATCCATCTCACCCTCCGGCATCCAAGTCCGTCGAGCCCAAGATTCCAGAAATTGCAACGATATCCTCATACCCAGAAACTTACAGTAAAAGGAGTGCCTTGAATAATATTCAATATCTTCCGCAACCATTTCCAAAGGAATAACCAGTTTCGGCCTCTCCTTGCAACGTTCCAGGCAGCCATTAATCTTCGTGATCCGAGCTCCACTAGACGAGCCCACTCCATCTAGCCCCGTTTCCGGCATGAACAAATTATTATTGAAAACTTTTGAAGCGTGTTGAGGAGACTTCGCACCAAGCGCTGAACGGAAATCCATTTGAGGGTTTTCACCTGAGGTCTCCCCGGGAGACATAGTACCTAACTTATAGTGGGCATGCAAAGCCTTCGAGAAATAAAAATCTGAGACAAGGGTTTCAAAGCCCCCCCCACAGCTCACCACGATCCACTGGCCAAAGAACAAAATACACCGCTGAAGGGAAACCCCACACAGACCAGGCACCAAAGGCGCACCCCTATCTGCACACCTGTGGCCCCCAGCTACACCCCACACTCTGGTCGGCGCCAAGGAACAACCCGCATGCAGGAAAAAGGAAAGAGACCACTGCAGTGGCCACACAACACACCCCGAAATGCAGCCAACAAACCCCCCTCCTAGCGCAGATTCAAACCAGAACAAGAAACAGGCAAGGGCACGGATGCCCTAGCCCGGCAGATTGCAGACGCACGCCATCATCCTAATTTTGTCTCCTTTATTTATTTATTTTTGACACGTATGTTTTATTTATTTTATTAATATAAATAAGTTATATTATTTATTTATATTGTGTTTTATATTAGTTATTATTTTATTAATATATATATATATAAATATATATAAATAACAAAATTACATAGTTATATATTTTTAATGTATATGAAAATTTTTTATTATGTTTTTATATGTTTTTAATATTATTTATTTATATTATGTTTTATGTTTTTAATATTATTTAATATATAATATGTTATTTTTTATTTGTATATATATTATTTATTTTAATAATAAAATATACGAAAAAATTTAAAACAAATAAATATAAATATAATGTTATAAAATTAAATATTTATATTTTATAAAATAAATTATACAAATATTTTAACCCTTACATGTATCTTGGAAAGCTAAAGAATTAACATATTGCTTTATTTGAACTTAGTTATTTGGCAATGCTAAACTATTTTGATAATTTTGTGGATATAGGCGGGGGCCTTGGTTGGGTTGGCCAAAATATCTTGTTGTAGGCAAGAGGTCACGAGGTCTAGTGCCCCTGTCCTTGTGGTAACAAGGGGCATTTTGTGCTAGTGTTACCGCTCACATGAGAAACATTTACCAGACATATTGTAGTTTACAAGGGGACTATTTGATTCTAATAGTCTAAAAAAAAATATGGATACATTACTTATAAGAAAAAAATTATATAAAGTAAATTTAATCGCAATTCTTTTTTCAAACTTTTCCTCTTGCCAAATTTCATCTGAATTTTATTATTGTCAAAAACCAACACAATCTCGAACCTTGTGACATAGGCTGCAACTATTAATAGAGTTTTATTTTATTTAAGTTTGGATTAAAAAATCATTTTTTGAGTAAACTACAGTCTTGGGGATTGCTCCCTTTGTATTAATAATATATTGAGAAAATTGCATTCATATAGTTTTGGATCTTTGTCCAGTTTACCAAAAACAAAGAGGAATTCAAAAATCCTAGTAACTTAGACCTATCACCTAAGACAAAATTTTTCTTGGACAATATAAAAGCTAGTTCTGTTAAACACCCAAAATATTGAGAGGGGGGTGAATCAGTATTCTTTGAAACCATTCAAACATTAAACATCCAATCACCAAGGCATATTCAACTGTAATATAAAGAAAGAAAGCATGAAACATTCACAACATCATATAACCCATGAACACCAAGATTTTTATGTGGAAAACCCAAAATGGGAAAAACCATGGTGAGGATTAGCTCACAATATATTATAACCAAATACAGTATATTTACAAAAGTGCTCACTACAATTGGATTCACTTTCCAAGTGGACTCGCTATTCACAAAGGAAAAGATACAAGAGATATGGTGGCTCACAACCTATTTTGAATTGTTACAATTACATCTTTCATATGCATGAAATACAGTTGTAATGAAGCTCAACAAACTGACTTTACACACTTCCTTTGAATCAAATTCGACACTCTTCTTTCCTCTGCATTTGCACAACTCTAAACTTCATCTCAACTTTCACAACTTAACTTTGCACTGCTCTGGGAATAGTCGCATGTAGAATCTTTGCATCACACATCATATGTTCATGTCATATCTCAAAACACTAAAAGAATCCAACATATATCTTTGCATCAACTCTAACATCAATTAGGTTGACCTAATTAAATGTAATATCCAAAATATAACTTGTCAGCTCCAAAAATTTTATACATATGTTGCTCCGAGATTCAAAACTCAAAAAAACTTAAAGTAGGTTGGCATGGGCCTATGTTAGATCCCAAATAAGACTAATACACTTATTTGACCTTCCAATAACATCAAACTTGTTAGGTCAGCATGACATAAGACCTAATAGAAAAATCCTTCAACTATGTATCCACATCTTGACACATGGACCTCAAAGCTCGATGTCATCTGGAAACTTATCATCAAAAGTGCAAAGACAAAAACTCATTCTGGAGAAGTGTGAAATCACCCACACAAATGCACTTGCATAGGGAATAACTATAATTTGTTATGTCAAAATTTGTTACTCATATCTCTCAAACCTCTTGTCAAAACATGATAAAATCTTGGAATTAGATACAACTAACATCCACCAAAATAATGTTAGAAGCAGAGAGTGGATACTTTATTTGTGCAGTGGTGCAGTCTTGTAAACACAAATGCACTACTACCCTAAATTAGTTGAATTGACACTTAGTCAATTTCCTACACAACTTACTTTTCCAGATCAAACCATATTGCAAATAAGTCTTTCTCAACACCTCAAAAACCTCTTAGAACTAATCAAAATGGTCTGCAACCAAAATATTCATGTAAGTTACAATGTTTGACATCAATTATTTAATATTGCAACACATCATTATATACCTTTGCTTGTTCCTATGCTCATGTGGCCAAACAACAACATCAATGACATTATTTCAACAATCTCCCCAAACTTCCAACAAGTCCCACATTCCAAGGAGAAACAAAAGCCTAACATAATACAAAAAATATTCTTGGACAATTTGTAATAGTGAATCCCACATAGTAGGGAGAAACAAAGGGATAGCATAATACATACATTATTTTCTTTTGAACATAAACTATATTCTATATCATTTCTTTACATTTCAAGATGTAATTTTGATACTTACTAACCTTCCTATTCTTCATTGATGAATTGGAACAAGAATTTGATCCCATGGGTGGGCTTCATATTCATTTTATTCATAAGGAATGAATGTGCCTTTTGTGGCGTTAAATTGATGTTGGCTTAGAGTAATTGAGTGAAAATTAGATAGAAATGAAATCCACATCACAACCACATCATCGAGTTGCCATTTGTTAGAGTTTTTTGAAAGTCCATTGGTAATGGAATCCCAACTCCCATACATGTCATCTATAGAACATTTTTAGGTTCTTGAGGAAATTCTTCTTTATGAGTGCTTGCACAAGGGCCTTCACAATTTATTTTGTTTCACTGAGGTC